>JAVJIF010014132.1:0-75963 GCA_038442645.1 Agave tequilana | reverse complement strand
TATATTTTTGAAATGAAATCCAAAAATAAGTTTCGTTTAAATACAAAACTCCAAACACAAAATAAGTTTTTTCAAATATATGAAGCATATAATGTATATAGATCAAATCTAATTTACATTAAACCATGTAAACTTGTTTTGATTCTATCTATTCATGAAAACCATATATACATCTAATTGAGACCCAAAACCGGTTAAACGAAAACCAACATTTTGAACTGTGTGTGTGAACTTGGGCATATCAATACTATCTATCTTTACACAAAATTTAAATAAAACGAATTCTTCTGTCGATCCTCATCTTCAAGACGACCCGATCCAAAGACTTGACTCCAACGAGTGCTAGATGCGATCTTGACGCGTGAACTCTTGAATCTACATGTGTTAGCTCCAAAACTCCCTTTGTTGAAGCCAACACCTACTAAGATCTTGATAGACAATTTGAAACTATATCAACACAAGATATTAGTACCAAACTGTATGAGTTAATCATCATCAAAACTAGAGCGAGATGGGCCTTTGCGCTAACAAATTCATGATAAAAAGGGAGCTGAGAATATTGTAGCAGATCATTGTCTAGAATCTGTGTCCAATTCACTATCTGTCCTTGAACGTTTCCTGATGAGCAGCTAATGTGCATCTCCTCTTCAACTGTTCCATGGTATGTTGACATGTGATTACCTTGTCACGAACAGATGCCCGATTCATGGATCAAGCAAGAACAATTGCATTTCTTAGCTAGGGTCAAATGGTTCTTCTGGGATGAACCATACTTGTTCAAGTACTGTCCTGATCAGATCATTTGACGTTGCACTCTGACTCATAGGAACATCCTTTTATTTTGCCATGGCCAATCCAGTAGAGGTCATTTTAGTGGGAAGGAAACTGCTGCAAAATTTTATAATATGATTTTTATTAACCTGCTCTTTCGTGATGCTGATGTCTACTGTCAATCATGTAATCGTTGTCAATGATTAGGGAAGACTACACGCCAGAATGAAATGTTGTTAACCCCGACCTTAGTTGTCAAAATCTTTGATGTTTGGGGCATTGACTTCATTGGTGCCCTTTCTTATATCCTATGGATCCAATATATTCTTGTAGCAATTGACTATGTCTCTAAATGGATAGAGGCCGTAGCATGTAGAAACTAATAACCACAAGTTGTGGTAAACTTCTTGAAAGAGAATATATTCTCTCGTTTTAGTTTTCCTCGGGCAATCATCAGCGATGGTGGAAAACATTTATGCAATCGTACATTTGAAGCCTTAATGAGAAAATATTGTATCATCATAAAGTAGTCACCCCTTACCACGCACAGACTAGTGGCCAAATAGAATTTTCCAATCGAGCCATCAAGACCATTCTAGAGAAAACTGTGAACCCACTAGAAAAGATTGGTTTCTTCTCCTGATTGATGCCTTATAGGAATACAGAACTGCATTCAAGACTCCTATTGGAATGTCTTTCATATAGGTTAGTTTATGACAAGGCTTGCCATCTTTCTATCGAGTTAGAACATAAGACATACTGGGCAATCAAACGCCTAAATTTTGATCTAGACAAGGCAGGAGAGTTTAGGAAACTTCAACAGGATGAGCTTGAAAAGATAAAAAATGATGCATATGACTTCAAAACGGTACAAGGATCGTATGAAGATGATGCATGATAGGATCATAACTCAGAAGAAATTTCAGTCAGGACAGAAAGTTTTGCTGTACAATTCCCGTTTACATCTCTTTCTGGGAAACTGAAATCTCGTTGGACCGATCCGTACATTGTTCATAAGGTTACCCAAATGGTACAGTTGAGGTCCACAGTACCACGGATGGTACCACTTTTCAAGTAAACAGCCATCGTTTAAACCATACCGTGATTATCTGAGCCCAGAAGTGGAGGAAATCCTTCTAGAAGATCCCGTTTATCAGGATTGATCTCTATACATACTAGGGATTCATTTATGTATTATAGTTTTTGTATTTTTCTCTTTACTAGGCAATGATGGATGACATCCACTCGTCCTCAATAGGTACTATTTACCCTTCACATTCTTAAATTTTGTAGCACGCTATGCATTCATTCATACATTAAGGATAATGCATGAGATAAATGTGGGAGAGGGTTAACATAGGTTTTCTTTTAGGTTCGACAAAAAATTTAAATAAAAAATAAAAAACATTTCTTTGTTATACAAGAAAAACTTTTGAAAAGGGAAATAATACTTTGACTTATTTTTGCAAGAAAATAAGTTAATTTTTAAAGAATAAGAGAATCATAATTAAGATTTCTTATACTTAGATGGAAATAAGAATATTTGTTTAATTTTAAGAATAGGAAGAAAAATTGAAAAAGTAATCTAGTCTTCTTTTTTACCTTGATAAAATTATTGGCCCAGAGGCCTTCCACTCTAGTTTTGATGATGATTAACTCATGTAGTTATGTACTAATAATCTTGTGATTTTAGTTTCAGATCATTAATCAAGTTATTAGTTTGTGATTGCTTCAAAAAGAGGAGTTTGGAAGCCTTCACATGGTGATTCCGGTGCCCGAGCTTCAAGATTACTCATTTGCACTCGGTGGATCACGGTTTGGGATCGAGTCGACTTGAAGATGGAAGATCGTCAAAAGACTTAGGTATCCTAGTGTTTAGTGTGTTAGATCCATTTGTAAAGCTTAGTATAGTTGATATGCTCAAGTGCACAAACACACACGTTTTATGTTTGGTTTTCGGTTCATGAATAGTTGATCAAAACAAGTTTAATTGATATATGTATAGTTGTTCCCTTCTATACATGCATGCTTAACTTTTAAACAAAAACTTATTTTGACTTTCCTATTCATGTATTGAAAAATCAAGTTTGATAAAATACAAGTGTTGGTTTTTGATAAATTTACAAGACACAAAAATGATCTGAATATGTTGATATATGTCTTGAAATTTTATCACAAGTTTGTATTCAATACAAAATGTTAAAACAAGTTTTATGGAATTTTAGAAGAGATAAAGAATTTTTAGAAATATTTTAACTTATTTTTTTCTGCCCTGAACTGTGACTGACAGGCCAGGTCGGTCGACCGCATGGGTCGACCGCACCAAGGGCCGGTCGACCCGTGAGGTCGACCGACGTGCACAGAGCCGTGCACGTCTGGCAGACACAAGGGCGGTCGACCCGGACGGTCGACCGTAACTGAGAGCAGTGCTCTCTGTTTATTTGGGTCGACCGGCGGTCGACCGGGTTGCCCAACGGTCACATTTTAACCGTTGGCGGTCGACCGGGCGGCCGATCGCCAAGCCTGTCAGGCTGCCACATCAGCCTAACGGCTAGTTTTGTTTTGGGGCTATAAACACCCCAACTCTTGGCTGTTTTGATAAGATTTTCAAGAAGAAAATTTCAGTGTTTCTCTAGTGTTTAACAAGTTTCAAAATAGTTTTGTGCTAAAAAGATTTCATCTTTATTGTTTTGGGTTTTTGGAAAATCAAAGAGAACTAGTTTTTTTGGATATTGTATTGGTTTTCATTTTCTATCATTTACAGAGATTTCGCAAGTAGTTCTCTTTGTTGCTTGTTTCCAAAAACACCTTGTTTCCACACTTGAGCTATCATCTATCCTAATCTATTAGGATCTTTTGTTTTGGGAAAAGAGAAAAGAAAGAGAGATTATTTGTGGTTGAAAGAAACCACTTGTTGTACACCCTTGATTTTGTTGTATCCCTCTTTGGTAGAGGTTGATCGGGTGATTGGTTTGCTCCCTCTTTGGTAGAGGTTGAGGCTTGGTGTTTGCTCCCTCTAGTGAGAGGTGGAGTTGTGTTTGTAACCCTCTTCGGTAGAGGTGTTGGTTGTTGTATTGGCTACGGGCCTACCCTCGGTTGTGAGGCGGTGTTTGAGAGAGGAGTTCGGTACTCCTTGTGTTGTAACAAATCCTCTTCGGTAGAGGTTCCCTTCGGTGGAGATAGTGGATTGGAAATTCTACACGGTGGTGTAGGCGGGGATGTAGAGCTAGGGGCTCGAACCTCGAAACATATCTTGTTGTTAGCGTTTGATCCACTTATCTCTCTAACTCTCTCTCTCTCTCTTTACATTTGTGCATAGCATTATTCATATTGCCATATCATTCATATTGCTTGTATTGCCTTGCATCCTTCATATGCTCATCTTATATGCTTGGCTTGCTTGTGTGTGTGCTCACTATACTTAACCACAAGAGCTTCACATAGCACCTCAACCCATTCAAGGGGAACAAGAGGAGTTAGTCCAGAGCCCTTCACGGGGAATTCGACTACACTTGTTGATTGGACTAAGTGTGTTTGCAATATTGTTTTAAGCTTCCGCATTTAGCGCATTTAGTTTCTAGATTAGCACTTATACCTATTCACCCCCTCTAGGTGTTTTTCAATTGGTATCAGAGCCAACGCTCCTGATACTTAGGCTTAACATCTTAGGAGTGAGATCTATTTGTTTGCTAATCTTGTTTGCATTTGCTTTTTGCACACATATAGTTGCCATGACTTTATGACCCACCTAGCTTTGATCCTTCCAACATTATTGTTTGGAAGTATAGGATGTCCATGTACCTAAAGACCTAGGTTTGCATGTTTTCCTTGCCGCTACCAAGAGATGTTATCTTGGTGACCGCAAGCATATAGGGGCCAATGCACAAGCCCTAGAGGCATTAGAAGCACATTACCTAAAGATTATCTTTTGTGTGTTTCTAACTTTGATTCCGCTTTTGTAGTGTGGAACAAGTTGACAACCACCACCACCTCCGAGCTTCAATTGCAAATCCAACAAGAAGAGGAATCTAGTGGAGATGAATCCGAGCCGCAACAATGTTGTACGGTCCAAGGGAATGACTCCCTTGAGGTACAATCGGAATCTCAACTAGATAGTTTTGATGCTAGTTCTTCATGTGATGATTATGTTGATCCCATGCTTTAAATGAAGAACTATCAATTGTTTGTGAAAAATTGATTGAAAATATAACGTTTTGAAAAAGAAAAGTCTAGGAACTGTTAATGAAAATAAAGTTTACATTTTAGACTTAACAATGTTTTGCAGAGAAAGTGGTGATCTATAATGAAAGGGATTCATTAAGGTCTCAACTTGATCTTGCACTTAAAGAAAATGAATTTTTAAAATCTAAAAATGATTGTGATAATGTTTTGAAAATAATGATGCTTTATCTTCAAAAGTTGAGTTTGTTTAAAAGAAAATGATTCTTTTGAAAAGAGAAATTGATTTTATTTCAAAAGAATTAGAATTTGTTTAAATAAAAATAAATCTTTGAAAAATGATATTGTTTCCCATGTTTGCCATGCTAGGGTAGTTTCACCTAGATCACCCCTTGCATGCTCCACTTCTTCTTTAATTAACAATGATATATCTTTGCTTAAGAAGAGTGTTGATTGTTTGGGCTCCACTTTGAGCCAATGTGTTGTGGGCCATACACGTTTGGAAACTTTCTTTCGAAAAGAAACAAATTCCATCTACTCATGCTCACCCTCCACGGCATACACATGCTCCTCACGGACACTCTTATCACATGTATGCTCATGTGTATACTTGTACACATTGTGGACGTATGGGCCACCTTGCTAAATTTTGCTATGATAGAATACATGTTGAGAATTTAGCAAATAAGTTTGTTTGGGTTAGAGAAGGTACTAACCCCATGGACCCAAGAAGATATGGGTACCAAAAGACCAACCCTCCTATTATTTTTGATGTAGGTGTGGGCTCTCACATGACGTGAGAGTAGCGGTACCTTGGAGTGGATGCGTTCTGTGCTAAAGGAAACTATTTGGATGCATCACTTTCAAGGGAAGGTTTGGTGGAGATGACCACCAAGTTTTGGAGACAAGAAAAGTTGCCTTCTAGGTTTTGGTAACGATTCCTAACTCCTAATTATTGCTTACATGATTTCATGATCATTGTTTATAGCATGTTTCATTGTTTAGTGGTTAGTATGAAAATGCCATGTTAATTAGATTTGTGATATACATGTTTAGTTATTTTGAGACACCCATGTTTAATATGGATAAATTCTTTGTGTTCTCACTATTTGGTTGCTATTGCGTATATCATAGATCTAATAACATGTGAATATTCATAATAATCATGTTTTTGCTTATCATGATTGATTTATATCTTGATTTTATGCTTCATGTGTTGATTACATGTTTAGATGTTAGTTTTCATTAAGACTATGATTTATACTTGTGCATATAGTGGGCCACAAATAAATCTATATATGTTTGGGCTTGATTGCTTATTTGAACCCATTAGATGTGCTAGTATAGTCTAGTTTTGATGATTCATGCATTTTAAACTTGTATTCCTATTTTTGGATTTGTTTTATGAGTTTTCATTTCATGTATATGTTTATTTTGCCAAACTTAAGATATACAAGTATACCCTTTGAGTCATTTGCCTTTCATGCAAATCTATATATATGGACTCAATTGTGTTTAGGGATATGTATGTATACTTATTGTGTTGACAATTCATACATATACCTTGAAATGAAATTTGTTTGGTGAAAATTTAGTTTTTCTTGATTTCGTGTTTATTTTGTTTTTAACTTCATGTATATGTCTATTTTATCCAAATTATTATTATACATATACATCCTTTGAGCCACGTGCCTTCATGCATATATCTTTGTGGACTCGTTGTGTTGGATATGTATGTACACTTTAATTTGTATAGGACATACATATACCTTGAAGATTAAATAAGTTTTAATGATTTTCGTGTTTTCATTGTTTCAAGGAATTTTGATCTTAATTGAAAATTTCATAATACCATGTCACACATTACTTGTACACTCACCATTTTTTTAAATATTTCTCATGAGTATGTTTTTCATGAGCATGTATGGACTTTATCGAATATTGAGTGTTTCTAAGTGCTATGTGATTTACATGTGTTTTATGAAAATTATTTTAGTTTATTCCTTCACTTGAAGGATTTCGTACTAGTTTAAAAGATTTCCATTTAACTAGTTACGGTATTCTTCATTTTGATAGAGTTTTTTTCAAACAAAGCTCATTTTCAAATCTTTTTTGAAAACCCTACCTTCAATGGGAGGTTGGATGGGAGATCATGTTCATGAATGCCTTAAAATGAAAATCATTTAAACTTGAATCATGATTGGGAGGTAGATAATATGATGTATACACTTGATCTTATTGTTATTTCAATGGTATCATTGAATTCTTTCAATTGGTATCAATTTTGACCTTTCTTGTATACTCATATATGTTTGTATGTATGTATGCTTTCATTTTAAGAATATCAATTTCAATTGGTATCTATTTTCCATACATATATATGTTTGTGTTTATGCTAAGGTTGAGCTTCAATTTTGTTTCAATTAATTACTTTTAAATTGGTATCAAGCCTATGCATTGTTTTAGTTGGTATTTCATAAAGGGAGAGAAAATTTAATTTTGTCTTTCAATTGGTATTTGTACTCCCATACTTTATGATTGAAAATTCATATTTGGTATCATATGTTCAAAATGAAAATATTAACAAATGGTATCAAAATTTTTGTTTAGACATTCAAATTTATTATATTTAATTTCAATTGGTATCAAGATTTTCATGTGTTTTGCTTAAAAAGTGGTATCAATATTTTTTGTTTGTTTCCTTTCAATGGTATCAAGATGCTATTCTTTCACATATTTTCAATTGGTACCTTAATTGTGTTGGCCCAAAGGCTTATCACTCTAGTTTTGATGATGATCAACTATGTAGTTATATTTGCTAATGATCTTGTTTAATTAGTGACAGATTCTTTATTAAGATCTTAGTAGGTGTGGAGCTTCAACAAAGGATTTAAAGACAAGTTGTGAGCTAGCACCGGTTGATTCACGAGCCTATGGATCAAGACCACATCTAGAGATAAGCTCGGTGGATTGCTTGTGGACCAAGTCAAGAAGATGAGAAGCCTTCAAGTGAAGACTTCAAGAAGTTGAAGACTTGTGTCTAGGTATAAGATTTTATTTGTTTTTTAGATAAAAATGTAAAGGATAGAATAGATTGGTGGATTGCTCAAGTCATATCACACACACACTCTTGATAGAATTGTTTTCATGATAAAAATTTCATTTCATAAAAGATTTTCTTGTTAAGAAAAGATTTTCATTGTGACAAAATTCTATTTGGTTCTTGGTATTTCAAGTTTACATATCTTATATCCAAAACCAAGTTTAGTGCTTTATGTCAAAAACTAGATATTCATCTTGATTGTGTAGTGGATCATATCCATACACACCATGCTTTAAAGTATATCTTGTTTTGTATTTGATGAAAATTTGGAAAAACATGTTGTTTTAGAAAAACAGTTTTTTATTATGAGCCAATATTTCCAAGTTACAAAAAATAGTCAAATCTTTAATAACATGCCTTGATTTTGTGCAAGCATGTTCTATATCATAAAACTATTTTTTGTAGAATTTCTAAGTATTTATGAGATTTTTATTAAGCCAAAAAGACCAATCTTTAATCCTAAAATTTTCAGGTTCTGGCAGTTCTGATTTTTCAGAACTGACAGTGGTCGGTCGACCGGGTCGGTCGACCGGACGTGCACAGACGTGTACGCCTGTGTACACTGGAGAACGGTCGACCGTGCCGGTCGACCGCTTCAGAGAGTCTGCTCTCTGGAAATTCGGTCGACCGCAACGGTCGACCGACAGAGAAGTAATTCTCTGCTCCAGTGTGCGCGGTCGACCGGGCCGGTCGACCGGAGGCTCCAACGGTCGGATTCTTGACCGTTGGCGGTCGACCGGACCCGGTCGACCGGCAGCTCTGACAGAGCCCAACGGTCAGATTTTTCTGGCCTCTATAAAAGGGGGTTTTGTCATTGTTTTGAGCCAAGATTTTTGGAGACCTTAGAGCTGTTTTCTCATATTCATTTCAGAGGTTTTTCTCCACAAAATAGTGAGCTAATACTTCCAATCAAAAGGGAAGATTTTATAAGAGTGTAAAAGTGATTTCTTGAGATTTTCACCAAAGATTCTTTCCTTGCTTTCTCACACAAACACTTGAGCATCCATTGAGCTATTCATCCTATAGGTGTTGTAGTGAGAGTTTTTGTAGGTGATCAAGTGTTTAGATCTCCAAGATTTCATCTTGTACTTTGAGGAGACGGGCAAGTGTGCTCGTGGTTGTTTAGGGTTCGGGTGCGAACTCTTGTAGCTTGAGGTGCGGCCTCGACGAGCCGGTGGGCTTGTGGTGTGTAAGGGACTTTGGGAGTCCGAGGGTTGTAGGTGTTGCGGCACCAAGGAGAGATCCGTTGGATCGTGCATAGTGAAAATCCTTCGTGTGTCGAAGGCGGGGATGTAGAGCAAGTGTGCTCGAACTCGAAACAAACCCTTTGTGTTTGCGATTGCTCACTCTTGCTCTTTTACTCTTTTTGTCTCACTTATATCTTGCATTACTTTATAGTCTTTATCTCTTATATGCATGATATACCTTTGTGCTCATAATTGCTATACTTGCTTGGGATTGTTATTAACACTAGTATTCAACCAAGAGAGCCAACGCGGCACCTCAACCCATTCAAGGGGAATCTAGAGGAGTTTGTCCAGAGCCTCGCAAGGGGAATTCGGCAACACTCTTGTGTTATACATAAGTGTTCAATTAAAAGAAGTTTAATTCGGTCAACTTAGTTTTAATTCCGCATTATTTGTTCACAAGTGACCATTAGATTAGCATCACCTATTCACCCCCCTCTAGGTGATCTTACAATTGGTATCAGAGCCAAGTGCTCTTGATATTGGGTCAAACAACCTAGAGTTAAAGATCCTACTTTTAGGCTAATCACAATATTTTGTACACACACCATGGACTTCATGTCACCACCACCCTTTGACATCCTTAACATCCAAATTTGGAATGTTAAGAAGTCATTGTACCTCAAAGCCTTAAGATTTCATGTCTATCTTGCCACTACTAATAATGCTTATTCTTTAGATGGTAAGAACATTGAGGCTAATGCAAAAGCTCTTCATGCTATTAAGTCAACCCTAAATGATGATTATTTATCTAGGGTTTCTAATGTTGAATCGGCTTTTGTAGCTTGGAACATCATCACCTCTCTTGGCGAAAAGGATCTATACTATGCCGGGAGCGATTCGGACGTTGGGAGCGACACCTCCAACGTATGCTACATGGTCCAAGGGGATAACCCCCTTGAGGTAAACTCCGAATCCGAGGATGAGGATGTTAATATGTCATATGATGAGCTTAATACATTTTGCCAATTATTGCTTGAGAAATATGACATGATTAAAAAGAATAATAAAAATTTGAAAAAGGAAATTGCTTGCATGCATATAGAACAAGATTCATTTAGAAGTAACATTGCATGCTTAGAATTAGAAAATAATAATTTGAAAAAGGATTTTGATTGCATGCTTAAAGAAAATGATTCTTTTAAATTTAAGATTGCATGCTTAGAAAAGGAAAATAAAGATTTGAAAAATGAGAATGTTTCCTTGATTGCTAAATTGAATGATTTATGTGAAGGGAACACTATTTTGAAAAATAAGATTGATTTGGTGGAAAAACAAAAGGAAGATGTTTTTCAAGAAATATCACTTTGAAAAGAAAATTTGTTGAAAAAGAAAAAGATTTTGTTTCACAAAAGAAAAGAAAAATGATCATATATCTCATCATGCTTTACATGCCACCACAAATGAGATAAATGTTTTGAAAAATAAAATGGATAATTTGAGTTCAACTTTGAACTCTTGTGCATTTAATCATACTAAGTTGGAGTCAATGTTTTCAAAGAAACAAACTCCTCATGTTCATGCACATCACTCTCATCATCATGCTTATGTTGCACAACATGATCACACTCCTACACATAAGCATACTAAGGTGTACGTATGTACACATTGTGGCCCAAAGGCCATTTAGCAAAATTTTATTTTGATAAGAAACCTCATTTATATTTGCTAAGTATAAAAGATTTTGGGATCCTTACAATAAAGCTAACCCCAAAGGACCCAAGAAAGTAGGGTACCAAAACCCCCACCCTTTGATTTTGATGTAGGTGAGGGCTCTCACAAAACGTGAGAGGATTGGTGCCTTGATAGCGGATGCAATGGACATGATGGACAAACTTTGGATGCATTGCTATCAAGGAAATTTTGGTGGGTCAACCACCATGCTTGGAGTTTTAGAGTTAGTAACAATTTCTAAATTTCTATTTTATTTATGTACATGCTTTTTATTTTCATAATATCATTCATAGCATGTTCATATTTTAAGATTTTATGTGCTTCATGTGGTATTTACATGCTTAGATGTAGAATTGTCAAAACTTGCATTTATACATATATGAATAGTGAACTACAATTGACTCATATATATTTGAACTTCATGCTCATTTGTATCCACTATATGCATGTGTATAGGCTAGTTTTGATGATTCGGTCATTTATACTTATTATGCCTATCTTTGATCTTACTTCATGTATATGTGTGTTTAATTCAAATCTAATAAATATACATGTATACCCCTTGAGTCATTTGCCTTCATGCAATATATATTGGACTCTTTTCATATTTGGGATATGTATGCATATTGTTAGAATTGGATAAATCATACATATACCATGAAGATTAGTATTTTAATTAAACAATAATAAAAAAATGATTTTTTTTTTCATGTTTTTTTTGATATGTACAACAAAATGTGATTTATGATCTTTTTGAGCTTGAATGACTATTTCATAAAAATGCTATTTACATGATCTTTTGAACACTCATCTTTATGATACAAAATATTTTGAGCTTTATAGACCATGAGTGATTAAATCTTATGTACTTAGCAATGTTTTATGAAAAATATATGATTTGTTTAAGATGAAAAATAAGATTTTCATGAGATTCATGCTTCACTTTCTATTTTCATGAAAATACCATTTACATAACCTTTGAACACTCATCTTTTATGATAAAAGATAATTTTTGAGCTTTATGGACTATGAGTGCTTAAACTTGTATGTATTTAGTATTATTCATGGAAAACATTTGACTTTGTATTTTTGAAGGATCTTTAACTAGTTGTCAAAAATCCATTTAAACTAGTTATCTATTCTTCAATTTGATTCACATGATCCTATTTGTAATCATATGGATAAATTCTTTTGTATTTTCAAAATTTATTTGATGCTTTATGATTTGAATATTAGTTCTTGGATTTATACTTATACACATTATGGATCACAAATAAATCTATATATGATTGGGTTTGAATGCTTATTTGTGCCCATTAGGTGTGTTAGTATAGCCTAAGTTTTGATGATTATTACATTTTAAACTTGTATTCCCATTTTGGATTTATGCTATGATCATGTGCTTTCATTTCATGTATATGTTTGTCTTGCCAAAATATTAAGATATACATGGATACCTCTTGAGTCATTTGCCTTTCATGCAAATCTATATATAGACTCAAATGTGTTTTAAGGATATGTATGTATACTTAATGTCTTGTCAAAACATACATATATCTTGAAATATAAATTATTGTTTTTAATAAAATTTTGTAATTTTCAATAAAATTTTTGTGATGGATTTCATGATTTCAAAATTTTAAGGAATATGAGTTTTATTGCTATTTTCATGATACCATGTTCCACATAACACTAGCACACTCACTTCTTTTTGATATAGACTTTATGGATAGAGTGCTTTTTTAGTGCCTTGTGTTTCATTGATATTTCATGAAAAATTTTTGCTTTATTTCTTGATTGAAGGATTCCGTACTAGTTGTTAAACACCTTCATTTAACTAGTTCGAATTCTTCATGTGGTAGATTATATGATATATACACTTAAGCTTAATTTTCAATTGGTATCATTAGATATTTTCAATTGGTATCAATTTGATTCGTGTTGTATATACTCATATTTTGTTCTTTCATGTATGTATGCATCTACTTCAATTGATATTATCTTTTCATACATATATGTGATCTTTTGTGCTTGATTTACACACGTATATAATATACTATATGTTTGCTTATCAAGATTTTGGTTTTAAAAAAAAAAAAATATTGATATGAACTTGTGTTTTGTATTGCCTATATGCAAGGAGAGCTTAACATCTCTCTTACATATAGATTCATGTTGAGTGTATTGTGTATTGAGGAGCTTAACATCTCTTCTTTATATGATACACGTGTGTAGGGGGAGCTTCACATCTCCTCTTATGCATTACATAATATGTGTTATGTGAGTTAGGGCTTGTCATCCCTTCTTCATGTAATGCATATGTGTAGGGAAGTTAACTTAGCGTCTTCCTCTTCATGAATGTATATCGCATATAAATCTTATTGATTGATTTGATTTTACCCTCCTTGATTTCCTTATTTTTGACAAAAAGGGGAGAAGAAAATTGTTTGATGATTTGAACTTTGAACCCTTTGTTGATGATTGATAAAAAGGGGAGAAGTATTTGAGTTATATGCATGATTTCCTTAAGGGGAGAAGTATTTGTTCCTTACTTAAAGGAGAGAAAGATTTTGAGATGATTTTGAGTTTTTATACTTGTGCTTTTACTCATGCATGTCAATAATATAATAAGATAAAAGTTGAGAAAAAGATTTGTGCATTCATTTGCATACATATTTATGTGCTTTAATGTCATATCTATTTATTTCTAGTGATGCATGAGTTAAGGGGGAGCTTCTTTGAAGCTTTACTTTAATCCATGCATATATAACTTCATGAGTTTTGTCATCATCAAAAAGGGGGAGATTGTTGGCCCAAAGGCCTATCACTCTAGTTTTGATGATGAACAACTCATGTAGTTATATTTGCTAATGATCTTGTTTAATTAGTGACAGATTCTTTATCAAGATCTTAGTAGGTGTGGAGCTTCAACAAAGAATTTAAAGACAAGTTGTGAAGCTAGCACGGTTGATTCACGAGCCTATGGATCAAGACCACATCTAGAGATGAGCTCGGTGGATTGCTTGTGGACCAAGTCAAGAAGATGAGAAGCCTTCAAGTGAAGACTTCAAGAAGTTGAAGACTTGTGTCTAGGTATAAGATTTTTATTTGTTTTTAGATAAAAATGTAAAGGATAGAATAGATTGGTGGATTGCTCAAGTCATATCACACACCACTCTTGATAGAATTGTTTTTCATGATAAAAATTTCATTTATAAAGATTTTCTTGTTAAGAAAAGATTTCATTGTGACAAAATTCTATTTGGTTCTTAGTATTTCAAGTTTACATATCTTATATCCAAAACCAAGTTTAGTGCTTTATGTCAAAAACTAGATATTTCATCTTGATTGTGTAGTGGATCATATCCATACACACCATGCTTTAAAGTATATCTTGTTTTTGTATTTGATGAAAATTGGAAAAACATGTTGTTTTAGAAAAACAGTTTTTTATTATGAGCCAATATTTCCAAGTTACAAAAAATAGTCAAATCTTTAATAACATGCCTTGATTTTGTGCAAGCATGTTTCTATATCATAAAACTATTTTTTGTAGAATTTCTAAGTATTTATGGGATTTTTTATTAAGCCAAAAAGACCAATCTTTAATCCCAAAATTTTCAGGTTCTGGCAGTTCTAATTTTTCAGAACTGACAGTGGCCGGTCGACCGGTCGGTCGACCGGACGTGCACAGACGTGCACGCCTGTGTACACTGGAGAAACGGTCGACCGTGCCGGTCGACCGCTTCAGAGAGTCTGCTCTCTGGAAATCCGGTCGACCGCACCGGTCGACCGACAGAGAAGTAATTCTCTGCTCCAGGTGCGCGGTCGACCGGGCCAGTCGATCGGAGGCTCCAACGGTCGGATTGGATTCTGACCGTTGGCGGTCGACCGGAGGAGCGGTCGACCGGCAGCTCTGACAGAGCCCAACGGTCAGATTTTTCTGGCCTCTATAAAAGGGGGTTTTGTCATTGTTTTGAGCCAAGATTTTTGGAGACCTTAGAGCCTGTTTTCTCATATTCATTTCAGAAGTTTTTCTCCACAAAAATAGTGAGCTAATACTTCCAATCAAAAGGGAAGATTTTATAAGAGTGTAAAAGTGATTTCTTGAGTTTTCACCAAAGATTCTTTCCTTGCTTTCTCACACAAACACTTGAGCATCCATTGAGCTATTCATCCTATAGGTGTTGTAGTGAGAGTTTTTGTAGGTGATCAAGTGTTTAGATCACCAAGATTTCATCTTGTACTTTGAGGAGACGGCAAGTGTGCTCGTGGTTGTTTAGGGTTCGGGTGCGAACTCTTGTAGCTTGAGGTGCGGCCTCGACGAGCCGGTGGGCTTGTGGTGTGTAAGGGACTTTGGGAGTCCGAGGGCTTGTAGGTGTTGCGGCACCAAGGAGAGATCCGGTTGGATCGTGCATAGTGGAAATCCTTCGTGTGTCGAAGGCGGGGATGTAGAGCAAGTGTGCTCGAACTCGAAACAAACCCTTTGTGTTTGCGATTGCTCACTCTTGCTCTCTTACTCTTTTTGTCTCACTTATATCTTGCATTACTTTATAGTCTCTTTATCTCTTATATGCATGATATACTTTGTGCTCATAATTGCTATACTTGCTTGGGATTGTTATTAACACTAGTATTCAACCAAGAGAGCCAACGCGGCACCTCAACCCATTCAAGGGGAATTTAGAGGAGTTTGTCCAGAGCCACGCAAGGGGAATTCGGCAACACTCTTGTGTTATACATAAGTGTTCAATTAAAAGAAGTTTAATTTGGTCAACTTAGTTTAATTCCGCATTATTTGTTCACAAGTGACCATTAGATTAGCCATCACCTATTCACCCCCCCTCTAGGTGATCTTACAAATTGATTGTCACCCCTAATTGGCTTTGTTTTTGTTTTAGACAAAAAGGGGGAGAAAAATGTATTGATTTAGTTTTGCATTTAACCCTTTATTGATGATTGATTCTTTGTATTAAAAAGGGTGAGAAAAAATATTTTGTTTTGTTTTGATTGTTTTACCCTTTGTGATGATTGACAAAAAGGGGGAGAAAGATTTTGAGTTTGATTGAGTTTTATATATGCATGCTTGGTGTTTTACATATATTAAGTTTAATTTAGTTTAATTTTAATTGGTTTCTAGAGCATGTTTTGTTTTAAACATTTCATTGGTATCTAGAACCTTTTTTATTGTTTATGCATATCTATGTATGCATTCATGTTTAAGAGCTTTCATTGCATATCTATTGTTTATTTGTTTATGCATGAGTTAAGGGGGAGCTTCTTTGAAGCTTAACTTTAATCCATGCATATATAACTCCATGAGTTTTGTCATCATCAAAAAGGAGGGAGATTGTTGGCCCAGAGGCCTTCCACTCTAGTTTTGATGATGATTAACTCATGTAGTTATGTGTACTAATAATCTTGTGATTTTAGTTTCAGATCATTATCAAGTTATTAGTTTGTGATTGCTTCAAAAAGAGGAGTTTGGAAGCCTTCACATGGTGATTCCGGTGCCCGAGCTTCAAGATTACTCATTTGCACTCGGTGGATCACGGTTTGGGATCGAGTCGACTTGAAGATGGAAGATCGTCAAGAAGACTTAGGTATCCTAGTGTTTAGTGTGTTTAGATCCATTTGTAAAACTTAGTATAGTTGATATGCTCAAGTGCACAAACACACACGTTTTATGTTTGGTTTTCGGTTTTCATGAATAGTGATCAAACAAGTTTAATTGATATATGTATAGTTGTTCCCTTCTATACATGCATGCTTAACTTTTAAACAAACTTATTTTGACTTTCCTATTCATGTATTGAAAAATCAAGTTTGATAAAATACAAGTGTTGGTTTTTGATAAAATTTACAAGACACAAAAATGATTTGAATATGTTGATATATGTCTTGAAATTTTTATCACAAGTTTGTGTTTCAATACAAAATGTTAAAACAAGTTTTATGAAATTTTAGAAGAGATAAAAGAATTTTTAGAAATATTTTAACTTATGTTTTTCTGCCCTGAACTGTGACTGACAGGCCAGGTCGGTCGACCGCATGGGTCGACCGCACCAAGGCCGGTCGACCCGTGAGGTCGACCAACGTGCACAGAGCCATGCACGTCTGGCAGACACAAGGGCGGTCGACCCGGACGGTCGACCGTAACTGAGAGCAGTGCTCTCTGTTTATTTGGGTCGACCGGGCGGTCGACCGGGTTGCCCAACGGTCACATTTTTGACCGTTGGCGGTCGACCGGGCGGCCGACCGCCAGCCTGTCAGGCTGCCACATCAGCCTAACGGTTAGTTTTATTTTGGGGCTATAAACACCCCAACTCTTGGGCTGTTTTGATAAGATTTTCAAGAAGAAAAATTTCAGTGTTTCTAGTGTGTTTAAACAAGTTTTCAAAATAGTTTTTGTGCTAAAAAGATTTCATCTTTATTGTTTTGGGTTTTGGAAAATCAAAGAGAACTAGGTTTTTTTGGGATATTGTTTGGTTTTCATTTTCTATCATTTACAAGAGATTTCGCAAGTAGCTTCTCTTTGTTGCTTGTTTCCAAAAATACCTTGTTTCCACACTTGAGCTATCATCTATCCTAATCTATTAGGATCTTTTGTTTTGTGGAAAAAGAGAAAAGAAAGAGAGATTGTTTGTGGTTGAAGAAACCACTTGTTGTACACCCTTGATTTTGTTGTATCCCTCTTTGGTAGAGGTTGATCGGGTGATTGGTTTGCTCCCTCTTTGGTAGAGGTTGAGGCTTGGTGTTTGCTCCCTCTAGTGAGAGGTGGAGTTGTGTTTGTAAACCCTTTTCGGTAGAGGTGTTGGTGTTGTATTGGCTATGGGCCTACCCCTCGGTTGTGAGGCGGTGTTTGAGAGAGGAGTTCGGTACTCCTTGTGTTGTAACAAATCCTCTTCGGTAGAGGTTCCCTCGGTGGGAGATAGTAGATTGGAAATCCTACACGGTGGTGTAGGCGGGGATATAGAGCTAGGGGCTCGAACCTCGAAACATATCTTGTTGTTAGCGTTTGATCCACTTGTCTCTCAACTCTCTCTCTCTCTCTTTACATTTGTGTATAGCATTATTCATATTGCCATATCTTCATATTGCTTGTATTGCCTTGCATCCTTCGTATTGCTCATTCTTATATGCTTGGCTTGCTTGTGTGTGTGCCTCACTTATACTTAACCACAAGAGCTTCACATAGCACCTCAACCCATTCAAGGGGAATCAAGAGGAGTTAGTCCAGAGCCCTTCACGGGGAATTCGGACACTTGTTGATTGTACTAAGTGTGTTTGCAATATTGTTTTAAGCTTCCGCATTTAGCGCATTTAGTTTCTAGATTAGCACCACCTATTCACCCCCCCTCTAGGTGTTTTTCAAAATATATACCTTTTTCTTACATACTTAGGGTTTAAAAGCAAAGATTCTCATGCCTTAAAAAAAGGAAAAAAAGAAGAAAAAATATATATATATATAACAAGAATCTTCTGATTAAACTCAATTTTTGTGCCTCATAAAGCATGATTATTCATGCCTAAAAGTGGTTCATATCATCAAATAAATCTTTAGTTTTTGTGGCTTTATTTGCTCGAGTCCTAAGTCATCGGGGTGTTTTCTCACCCAGTGCCCTAAAACCGTCCGGTTTTAGAGTCATCAACTAAGGCTCGTTACATGGGCAAATTAGAAAGCCTAAGAAAGTTAAGAAATATTACCACCAATATATACATAAATAAAGTATAAGAGTTAGAGTTGAAGAACTCTTAGTCAAAACATTCACGGTCACAAGATGCATACGACTTAAGTAAAATTATAGACTAGATGAGAATATAATTTATTCCTAACCTTGATTGATAATAAATATTCGAATCGAGGCTAAGTCTAGGAATGAATAGTTCGATACTCCTATAACTTACAAGTTGCTTAATACTTGTAAAAATACTTCAAATATTTTCTCTTCTTTTCAAAATTTTCGAAAATACTAACAATTTATTTTTTCTTTTGGGTGTAATCCATTAAAAACCCTCAAGAGACTACAACTCCTCCTCTCGGTGTAACCTAGAGGTTTAAAGGCTTGTTGTACATGCTAAGTGCAATCACGTGACCTGCGAAAGTGGTCCAATAAAATCTTAGTTTAGTTTTGTTTAGCTCAAGGATGAGCAAAAGATAAGTGTGGGGGTTTGTTTGGACACATTCTGTAATAAATCTTACAAACCGAGTTGTCTTAATGTCCTAATGCATGCATGATATGATAGGGAGAAGATAAACATGAATTCTTATTCAAACAAATCCAAAAGTTCAAATCAAATAGGGATCGACTCAATTCAGAGGATTTAAAGGCTACCTTCTCTGAAGATTGGATCGACTTGATAAGATAATATCATCAAAAATCAAAGAGAAAATAAAAATTTTGAAGACTAATTCGATTTTGCTGAAGAAAAAAGAATAGAACACCAAATTCAGAGGAGAAAGCAGAATTCTGAAGGCATAAAATGATAAAGGGGAAAACAACGGACCAGATCTCTTTTCCTCTGGCTCTACGGCCAGAGGAAGGCCGCGAAAACGCGGTTTGCTTTCAAATCGGGGGAGCGTTTACTCCCCCTATCTCTGTATGCTATCCTTATTTCCTTTTCTCCTATAAATACATGTATGCATTGAGAGAAAGAGACACCAGAGAGCTGAAAAGTCAGAAAAAGAGAGTTTTGAGTTTGTAATGTGATATTGGAGAGGATCAAGGGCTTGTAATTGATGCTTATAATAAAAATTCAGAATTCTTCTTCACAATTTTGCAGCGTTCAATTTTAGTCTTTCTTTAATTTTATCTTTATTTTTTTATGCTATTTTTTCTTTTAAATTGCATATTTGATTCCATGAAGTCATCACTAATCTTATGCATGTTCTTTTTTCTTTTCTTTTATTAGTTCTTTTTGTTTTTAGCATCGTTTGGAGGAGGAAAGCATAAAGGCAACGACAAGGAACAAGTTCACCGGTTTTCATCTTCCTCTTCCCTTCATCTTAAACTCTTAGGTTATTTCTTCATCACCTTCTTTAATTGATCTTCATACAGGTTATTTCTCTTTTAATTTTTGTTTCTCATAGTTTCTTTGCTTTTCTTATTTTTCTTTTATGCTTAGACATTTTTAGTTTTTAAAACCATCATCACATCTTCCTACAAGGGATTTCTCAATTACAGTAGGATAAAAATTAGATTTTAAAAAAAAACTAAATTTTCAGAAACAAGTCTCTGTGGATTCGATCTTATACTTGCCACTACATACTTTGCTAAAAAAGATTCTAGCAAATTTAACTTTCATAACTTGTAAGTGGTTTAACAACGACGGATTTCTTCATGAACTTCGAACCCAGAACAATATGCTCATCGCTTCTAAGAGCAGATCCGCAGTTGATAAATTAAAAAAAAGACTTGTCTTTCGAATTCGAGATGAAGGATCTTGGTAAAGTAAAAAAGGTGCTAGGCGTGGAGATTGAACGAGACCGAAGGAGTGGTAAGGTGAGCTTACACAAAAGGGGTATTTGCAGAAGGTACTTCAGAGGTACAACTTCGACGGTGAAACAAAATCTGTAAGTATACCATTGGCCCCTCATTTCAAGCTAAAAGCCACTATGTCTCGTACTACTATTAAAGAACGTGAGTACATGACTCGCATGCCATATACCAACGCAGTTGGTACTTTGATGTATGCAATGGTGTGTACAAGACCAGATTTGTCATAAGTTGTCTCGATGATCAGCAGATACGTGCATGATACTAGAAAGGGTAATTGAGAGGCAGTGAAGTGGGTTCAATGGTACATTAAAGGTACCATAGATGTGGATTGGTATTTGAGAAGGATTCCACGGGTAAGCAGGAGTGTATCGGATATGCTGACTCCGACTATGCAGGAGGACCTTGATAAATGCAGGTCCACAACGGATTGTCCCAAGCACCGGAGAGTTGGCGCTCTATTCTACAGTCTACCGTTGCATTGTCTACTACAGAAGCCGAGTACATGGCTATGACGAAGGCTATGAAGGAGGCAATATAGCTTCAAGGGTTGCTCGATGACTTGGGGATTGATCAGGATCTATTGAAAATCATTGTGATAGCATAAGTACTATCTATTTGGCGAAGAACTAGATGTATCATGCAATAATGAAGCACATTGACATCAGGTTCCACTTTATTCGGGAGATTCTTGATGAAGGTGATATTGAGTTGCTAAAGAATCACACCAAGGAGAATCCCGCCGATGTGCTTACTAAGGTGGTGTCCGGTGTGAAATTTACACATTGTAAAAAGTTGCTCCATATCCTTTCAGTTGCTTGAGCTCGGTGGAGCTCGTTTGAATGAACTACAGATGGCTTGATCCCTTGGGTAAGGTACGCAGGCAGCCACACAGGTGCAGTCACTTTCGAGTCGACAGGTACTTTGATGAGTTCGGCTCAGATTTGTGAAATCTTTACCGAAGTGGAGAATGTAAGGAGAGAGAAGATAAAAAGCTATGGAAGAGTTTTTTAAACTCGTTAGGAGAAATAGTACAGAGGTCGGAAGCCAAAAGGAAGCGAGGACGCATCATCTGCAGGCCAACAACAAGGCGGTCGACCACTTGGTCAACCGGTGTGCACAAACGTGCACAGGCAGCTCGGTCGACCGCCCATTCAACCATAGCAGGAGAACGGTCGACCGCTCGGTTGACCGACTGGATAACAGGAGTCTCGGTTGGACTCGGTCGACCGAGCGGTCAACCGAGTGCTTTGGTCGGTTGACTGCCCGGTCGACCGACAGGCGTATCTGGACGCGATCTGTATCTCCTTTTAGGATTCGGAATTCGTTTCAAAATTTGAGTCACATCTAATTGGGGTTTCCTAAAATCCTGAGTTTCTCTGGCTATAAATAAAGGGTAAAGCCCTCTTGAATTGTATGCAAGGTACAAGTTGTATTGGTTGTTGAATCAATAAAATCTCTCTCCCCCTTGCCCAGAGGACGAAGGCAAATTACCGAACCTCGTTAAATATTGTGTTGGCTTTCTCTCTTGTTCTTTGTTCTTGTTTTCTTGGGTACCTCTCTGCTGCATCTTTCTCTATTGGAGGATTCCTCGGTGGTTATTGCCCGCGCGCGCGCAACAAGTTCAAACTATATAAAGCTCAAAGAAAGCCCATTGAGATTATGGAAGGAAGGAACATATAAGGAACATATTGGCAGTTATGGGGACTACTCGCATATGATCATGCTAAAAAACTTTCAAAGTTATGCAAGTGTTAAGACTATTAGGCAACATGAAGGGGCGAGGAATGTGTTTTTTGGGTTCTTTACTGCTTATGAAGCCCAAACAAGTAATCAGAAGAGAAGATTTGAGCAAACCGATAGATGTTCAAATTGCCGGCAATCTAGACATAATTCTAGGAAGTGCACTAATGAAACTATTGAGAGGCAAAAGATACCCACTAGAAGACGCAGAGGAAGACCTTCGTTACCAAAGGGAGGTTATGTAGACAATGACAATGCTGCGAGTGGTAAGCATGCTGGGAGTGCTTGGTATTTAGTAATCATGATGGAGGTTTAGAAGGTGTAGGTTCTGGCAGAAGCCTTGGCAAGGGTTCTTCTACAGGGGGGGAGTGTGCTAGTAGGGGTTCTTCTGCGAATCGCATGAATGTTGAGAAGAGTTTTGTCGGTAGGGGTGCTTTTTCCAGTGGGAGGATTGCTGACACTTGTTTTGCCAATAGGAGTTCTACAGGCAGGAAGGGCGATGGTAGAGGTAGAGGTTCTTCCTGCGAGCGAGAGGAGTGTTGATAATGATTGTGCTTTGGGTGTTAGCATGGGAGATGGTGACGAGTTCAGACTTAGAACACATAGATTTAGCATTGGACCCGAGATGATACAAAGGTGGTGGTCTTCTAGAGTCTGCAACAGTAAGAATGCAACAAAACAAGCTACAAAGTAAGAGAGGAAGGACGGGGCCATACGTATTCATGCAAGGAGTAACTCAACTTGTATAACACTTTAATCACATACCCAATTAAGTAGTAACAATGTTTGCTTTCATGAATTTTAGTTAACATGTCTTTTTTACTGACATGTAGGCACCCACAACGTCCACATCAACTAGCGAACAATTCAGTTCATCTCTTAGTAACTTAATTGGGCAGATATTATTTATATACTTCAAGTATTCTTACACACATATGTATGATGTATGTATGTATGTGTGTATGCGTGTATTATTTTCATCTTCATATTTCCAAGTACTTATTTATCCTATAAAATGCATATGATTTTGCCTATTCGTATGTTAGAAATGGAGGTGGTGGTCATGTTGTGGATTCTGGAATTGGAAGGAGAGTTGCAACATGAGACGTATCCAAGTTTTTGCAAGGAACTCAACATGTATAATTACTCTAGTGTTTGGTATGCCTGTGGATAGGTCCATAAGGGTATGAAAATTATTTTTCTTTCAATTTTTATAATAAATATTAAATACTCTGGTTTCCAAACAATTAGTGTTCAAAATGTTGTGAAATAGGTCTCTTTAAATAGATAATGTTTCCTGACGTTTTTGTAAAAGGATGTCCAACCCATTTCTTTTCTTTTGATCTAAACAAAAAGATAAGGAAAACTTCTGTGAAATTACTTAGTCTTCATTTGATAAAGGGTTAAGAAAAAATAAGATTAAGATGGTGTGTGCAATTAGATAACCCATCCTAAAATAAGACATAAAGAAAAGGTTAAATAGTTATACTCTCGTGCACATTTGAGTTTTTGGAAAGGATGAGAGTTATAGACAAATTCTCATGCAAATAAAAGGGTTATCTCTTAATCCGTCAAAAGAGGTGAATTTGTTAACCCTTCATTATGAGGTACTAATTCCTCTTAACCCTTTAATACTGGTTATCTTTATCCTTTTGTTCTTTTATGTTTGAGAGGTTAAGAAAAAATTACTTTTTTAATCCATGCATGTTTCAACATTTTGTATTTGTCAAGTTATAAAATAGGGGACAAACTCTCTTTAACTTATCATTTAACCTTTTGTCAAACGACATCTTAAACATTAAGTGCTTGTTTGAGACAACTTCCAGGGCAAAACACAACTTCTCGGGTGTAAACACTTACAATGGCTACCATGATGATTATCAAGCAACTCGACTTAATATCAGAAACACTTCATTTGGGCTACACCAGAGTAAACTTACCATTAAATGTCATGCTATTAAGGAAGATAATCCAAGGGTTCAGGATAAACTAGGTTCTCGTATTAAAATTGTTAAAGAGTAGTATTAGAATTAGGATTATAAAATACTAATTGTATTACGAGCAAAATATTGGGCAATAAAGAGATATCATTCCCAGAATATGAGTGTAATAGTGATGCACATACTTCGTTGGATGTGGTGTAACAAGAGGAGAGAGAATGTGAGAAATGAGGATTTCTTAGTAAGATAGGCGTAACTCCCATAGAAAAGAATATAAGAGAAAATCACCTATGATGGTTTGGCTATGGACGACGTAAACCTACAAATGCGTCAATCTAGCGAGTAGAGCTTATCAACTTAGGCCAAGTTAAAAGAGCGAATGAGAAACTTAAAAAAAACATGAATAGAGGTGATATGACAAGATATAGAGGTAAAAGTCTTAATAGAAGCATATTGCTCGATAAGAATGAGTGGAGAAGGCTGATTCATGTGCCCGGTCCGGCATAGTTCTTTTTTAGTTCATGTTGCCTATCCCCAGTACTTGAAATGAATGACTTTGTTATTGTTATTTGTTGTTGTACTCTTTAATAAAAAATATTTGAGAACTTAAATCCTATCCTGACTTCGGCCCCAGGCTTTGTACCACAGACGTCTTTAAGCCTAAGAAGTATAGAATTTTGAAGTTTGAACATTATGAAGTATGATAATATTAATTAGAAAACGAGTATATTTGATATTAAAATTGGACTCATGCTATAAAACTTAGAACGGGCCTTTCTAAAAAGCATGTGGGCCTAGCATAGAATTAGAATTAGTTCCACGTCCTTACAATATACACACCACAAGCGACCAGCTACTAACAAGCAGTGAGTGACTAGTACTGCATTCAACCCTAACTAGTTTAAACCATTTTCCCCACCACCACCAAAACAAACCAACACCTCAACACCCATTGATTTACTAGAATCCAGCGGCAAAGTCCCAAGTGTGCAGCCCAGTGTCTGCAGACCAAGCTGACACGTACCGGTCGCTTGCCACCACCACAGTGCCAAGCCCGATCCTCTCCCGGAACCTGTACAAATACTCCCCCGTCACCGCATCCCACATCCTCATCTCGCCACCGCCACCGCCTGAACAAATCACCACGTATCCCCAGTTCATACACCCAGCAACCACCTCCTCCTCTTCTTGCTGATGACCTCTCCTCCTCGCGCTGAACCTACAAACCTCCTCCAAACCCCGCGCCCTCCTCACCTTCCCCATCCTCCGCCCGTCCAAAACCACCACCCGCCCGTCGCAACCGTCCACTGTCTCCACCACCGCGCCACGCCGGAACTCCAGGTACCCCACCGTGCTCCCCACCTCGCCGACCTCTAGCTCAATCACCTGCATTCTCGACCCCGTGCATCCCACCGCTATTCCGGCTTCCGGGATCCGAACCCGGCCCAGGGCCGGCCCTCTCAAGTCCGCCAAGACGCGCCACCCCGCCATGGCGTCGGGTTCTGTTAATGATCCGCCCACGTACACCAGCTGCTCCGTCTGCCCGTCCCACACGTGCCACGACCGGCCCGGCACCCCTGCGAACAGTCCCACCCACCATCGGCTGCTGCTGTCGCAGGTGAAGTCCACCAGCGGTCCGTCATCCACCGGGTTTCCGACATTAGCCCGGCGGACGACGGCTGATCCTACATGTAGAGATGCTACGTGCACGTCTCCATCTTGAAACGCAAAGACCAGCCGGTCTCCTCCGCTGCTGTCAGAGAGGAGGCTGAGGCCAGAGATGGACTGGCCGTAGAGGCCGAGCCGGGCCTGCTCGGGATGAGGCCCGAAAGCAGAGAGGTGCTGGCCGGTGGCGAGATGGAAGAGGCGAACCGTTCCGTCGCTGAAGCCGGCCGCAAGATGGGAATCGGAGAGCGCGAGGCGGCGGCATGAGGAGATGTCACCGGACGGAGGGAGGATGTGAGCGTGGGTGCAGCGGCGGACGCGGAAGTTGAGGGCCGTGTGGTGGAGGCGGCGGAACTCGTCGCTCCAGGACGGGAGCGAGCGACGGTGGTGATGGCGGGACCACACACGCCGACTGACTTCTTCCCACAGCAACTCTGACCGAGAAACGGATCGCCACGTGGAGCATACCTGCATGGCAACGGTAATTAATCAGGAGAATTGGTAATCTTCTCATTTTGCAACTAATCAATGAATCAGTTAATTGTTTCAGTATTACACTCTATCTCAATTAAGGACAATAATGTAAGATTAACACATTATGGAACTCTTTGTTCCCACAAGAAAGGCAAAAAGGAAGAAAGAAAACAGAATTCTAAATAACTGGATCAAGGGGCAAAAATAAAAAATTAGAGTTAAATTCAGACATGTTAATTAAATTTCGGAACAATAACACATATTACTTGCTAACATGCTGCAAAGTTGGCTGCATGTGATAAAGTTGTGCATGAAGGACAGGAATGTAAACGAGTTAGGTTTGGATTGAGTTTTGTGCATATATAAACCCAAATTCAACAAGGACATAACAACAACAACACAACTAATCCATTTGTCCCAAGTATTTGGGGTAGGCTACATGAACCAAAGAGAATTACGCCGGATCGGGCACGTGGATCAGCTTTCTCCACTCACTCCTATCAAGCAATATGCTTTCGTTAAGACCTTTAACATCTATATTTTATTGTATCACCTCCATCCATATTTTCTTCGGTCACCCTGCGCTCTTTTAACTTGCCTTAAATTGATACGCTCTGTTCGCAGGACTGGCGCATCCGTAAGTCTACGTCGCACATGATCAAACCATCGTAGGCGGTTTTCTCTCCTCTTTTATAGGGGCTACATCTATCTTAGTACGAATAACCTCATTTCTTACCTTATCTCTCCTCGTCTTATCACACATCCAACAAAGCATGCGCATCTCTATTACACTCATCTTCTGGGCATGATCTCTCTTTATAGCCCAACATTCTGTGTCATATAATAAAGCTGGCCTAATAGCACTCCGATAAAACTTTCTCTTCAACTATAACGGAATGTTACGGTCGCATAAAACTCCAGTTACGCTCCTCTATTTCAACCAGCCGGCTTGAATCTTATGGTTGACATCACTATCGATCTCCCTACCTTTTTGGATAATAAAATATAAGTACTTAAAATGATTGCTCATCGGTATTCCTTATCCGTCTAGTGTCACAATACTACAATTTTGAATTCTCTGTTTACTGAATTTGCACTCCATATACTCTGTTTTGACTCTACTTAATCTAAAACCTCGAGATTCTAGAGTTTGCCTCCATAACTCCAATTTGGCATTTATCCCAGTTCTCGTCTCATCGACTAAGACAATATCATCAGCAAAGAGCTACGGTATCTCATCCTGAATAGCTTTAACAAGCTCATCCATCACTATAGCAAATAAGAATGCACTCAACGCAGATCCTTGATGCAATCCAATTGTGATAGAAAAATTACTTGTTATGCCTCTACAAGTTCTGACATTTACCACACTCCATCATACATGTCATTGATTATGTCAATATATTAGATGGGAACTCCCATTCTTTATCAATATCCACCATAATACCTCTCTTGGCATCTTATCATAAGCTTTTTCTAAATCAATAAAGACCATATGCAAATTTCTCCTCCTTTCTCAAATTTGCTCTATAAGTTGACAAAACAAATGAATAGCCTCTGTCGTCAATCGCCCCGGCATGAACCCTAACTAGTTCTCTGATATTTTAACATTCTGCCTTAATATGTGTTCAATTACTCTTTCCCAAACTTCATGATGTGACACATAAGTTTTATTCCATGGCAGTTTGAACAACTCTGGATATCACCCTTGTTCTTATAGAGAGGTATCAGGGTACTCTTCCTCCACTCATTTGACATCTTTTTAGTTAGCTAAATCTTGTTAAAGAGGTTTGTCAGCCATCTCACACCCATCTCTCCTAAGCATCTCCATACCTCAATAGGAATTCTACCCGGGCCAACATCTTTTCTTGACATTATCCTCTTCAAGGCCTCTTTAACTTCAGATTCACTAATTCTGCGCATATAATTACAGTTCATATCCTGATACTGAATGATAAGGTCACCCAAATCTTGAGTAAAACTACCATTGAACAATCTGTCAAAATACTTTCTCTATCTTTCTTTGATTTCTTCATCTCGAACTAAAACCTTATGATCCTTATCTTTGACACACCTCACAGTACATAAATCTCTAGTCTTTCTCTCTCTTATTCGAGCAATTCTATATATATCTTTTTCAACCTCTTTAGTGTTCAACTTCTCATATACTTCTTTATATACTTTAGCTCTTGCATTCTGAACAGCTTTCTTAACCTCCTTCTCGGTTAGCTTATACTTCTCAAATCATTCCATCATAATTTTTCTTCAAATATCTGTAAGAGTCTCATTTGATCTTAATGGCACCTTTTACCTCTTCATTCCACCATGATGTGTCCTTACATCGTGGAGCACCACCTCGTGACTCACCAAGTACATCTTTAGCTACTTTTTTAATGTAGCTAGCCATTTTGTTTTATGTTTTATTGGGATCATTTTGGGCTTTTCAATCTGCTTCATGTACCACTCGATTTACAAACTCTTTGGTTACCTTCTTTTAACCACCACCACTTAATATTAGAATCTAACTTAGATTATTGTTTCTAAATTTTCTTCTAATCTGAATATTTAAAACTAAGAGTCTATGTTAGGTTACTACACTCTCATCCGGTACTACCTTAAAATCGATGCAGCTACCTCTATTTACTCTCTTAGTTAAAAAGAAATCTATTTGGCTCACACTTGTTCCACTTCTAAAAGTGATCAAGTGAGAGTCTCTCTTCCTAAACCAAGTATTCATTAAGATCAAATCATAAGACAAAGCAAAATCTAGAATCTAGTTGTCTGGTTCATTTCTTTTCCCAAAATCAAATCCTTAATGTACACTATCAAATCCATAACGACTAGTTCTTGCATACCCATTGAGGTCACTGTCTATGAAAAACTTTTCTTTAATGGGTATTCCTTGCACTTTCTCATCCAAATCTTCTCAAAATTGACGCTTACTAGACTCATCAAATCCTACTACGGTGTATATAGACACTAATAATATTAAAATCACCCTACCTAAAATAAGTTTAACTAGTAAAATCCTATCGCCATTCTTCCTAACCTCCACTACATCCTCAAGCAATTGTTTATATATGATCACACCCATCCCATCACGATTTTTATATCTATCAGTACACCAAAGTTTATAACCCCAAGACTCTATAGTTCTAACTTTTTCACCTACCTACTTAGTGTCCTGCACACACACAAAATACTGACATTCCTTCTAACCATAGCATCAACTAACTCTGCTAATCTATCTGTATGAGAACCTATGTTCCACAATGCTAAGCTAATCCTATATTCATGAGCTAACTTCTTTACCTTCACCCGCTCATGAAAGTATGGGAACCCTTGCTCATTGATACCGCATCCGAGCGCCGATGTGGTGCGTCGTTCTAGACGATGACCTAGCAATCCCTGCCCACTTTTCACTATACCTGGGCTTCGATGTAGCGCGTCGCTCAATAGGAAATGTCCCAATGAAATTTAGCTCTTGGTTCATGTTCATAGTATGCGATAATGTTTTATGTTAGTTGTGACAGGTCTACCAAATTCAACAAGGAGACGATCTAAAATTCGGGTTCGGGTTCAGACTGAGGCTTGGATCTTAAACAGTCGTACAAGTACCAATTGAAATTCTTAGTAGTTGTTCAATTTATTATATGATATTTATTGAAATTCAAACTTTATGTTTGTGTTAACATCAAGTTGTTTAATCTAATTCTAGTTGACACAAAGCATTAATTACTATAAGCTTGTAAACGAAATAATCATTTGAATAGATTGCATAAGTTCTCTCATAAACTATTTTGTATTTGCTTCCCTTTCCAAGAGAGGGTTGTATCCAAATTCAATCCACTATAGTTTTCGGGTTCAATTTTATCCTAGTCTAGACTTGTGTGTAAGGGGATGAATAGAATTATTGGAGATACATCTATATATGTATATCCTTTTGCCATCAGTTGAGTTTTGGGGTAAGCTTATCAAAAGTTATGTTTCATCAAGTATAACTATACTTTAATGCTTGGGTTATTAAGAGTATTAACTCTGAGGAAGTTAAGTAAATGATATCAAGCCGAAATTGTATTATAAATTATGTGGGATATTGTATATGGATACATGGTCGATATTAAGACCAGATTTGTAGATTTTCATATATGTTATATTAGAGCAGACTCCGTATTATAGAGAAGATACTGTCCGGGTATCACTAACAGACCTTATAGCCTTTAAAATACTATGATTTACATATGCATCCCCTTCTAGGACTGAAATTACACATGCACATGCACATGCACGAGAACACAGAGACAAGACATCGATTTGCAAATTCACACCCTTGAAATTAATACATATCACTTAGAGTGGAAAACAAAAAACCAACAAATATTCAATTGTTTCTCTTTCTTTAATCAAGCAAAACAGAACAAGCGGTTGAAAGTAGCGTGTCACATAGATCTACTTTGGCAACACTTAAAAAGACCTTATAAACTAGTTTTGAGACGGAAAATCTAAAGACAAGAATGAATGACTTTCTAATTTTACCATCCACCTTGTGGCTAGAATCACTTGAATAGGGTGTTGTCGGTTTTTGCGTAAATGGAACACGGTTGATATGGAAATGTGAATTTATAATCTCCCAGAAAAGAAGGAAGTGTCTGACACGAGCTTAGCTCTTGTAGAATTGAATGGATTTTCAGTTTAAATAGACTAATTGAACTTGAACAACAAAGATATAAATCCAAAGTCTTACAGAAGTAGTGCTGGGAAAACGAAGAATTTAAGTGAATCTTTGAGCTGAATTAAAGCGAGATCCGTTGATAGAATCAACGGATAATAGTTGGAGTGTGTTCTCCTTCCATTGGGGATGAACGTGGTATATTCACATGTTCAATTCCGTTTTTGAATGAATGAGATATTCGAGTCAAAAGTTAGTTTAATTCAATAGATAAAGGGGACTAAATGTAACTAAAACATGTAGTCCCACATTGGATATGGGGTGGACATTTGAAGTGTTTAAATAGAGGAAAATGAGAACAAAGGGTGTGCCATTTGGGTACTTGGAGTTTTCGCGCGCGATTGGGGAAACCATGCCCACATGCCCGACGCCCAAGCTTGAAGCTCGCGCGCAGGTCTGGGCGCGGTTGCAGGTGCAACCCAGTTCAATTCTTTTTGGAACTGGGCCACACGGGTGCTACAGTGGGTACCCAAATCCGTGTTGCAGTGGTTACTCCGTTCCCTCCAACAGGACTGAGGCTCAGGAGCCTCAATCATTCTAAAACTCTAAAACACAACGAAGAACGAAATCTTCTCTCCTCTTCCTCTCGAATTTTTGAAGAAAAATCTATTAAAAAAGATACGGACTGAAAGAAGTGCAGGAAATTCAACAAATTCTGAGATACAAATTGTTGTTTGAATCTGTGTCTTCCTAAGACATAAATTCTCTCTCCTTCTTTTCTCTACAGTGAATAATCCTCCAAATTTAAGACATATTCTCCCTGAAATTTGTTTTCGTCCAACTGCATTGAATTCGTGTGAAGGTACTGATTAACTACGGTTCGACTGCACGATGATTTGGTAGTGTTATCCAAATACTGTGAAGAAGTGTTGTATCTTAGAAGACCAACGTCTAGTAGCCCGTTAGTACCGTAGCGGGGACATAATTGTCTTAAGGAGATTCGCTACATGCGTACCTCACTCCATTGCTGTATAATTGAACTAACATTCTTTTTACAGGGGTTATACTGAAATATTTATATTTATTAATATTACTGTATACTGAGACTAACTAAAACCAGCCTAATTGGTATTTAACCAAGGAAGATAACTGAAAGGTGATTTTGTAATTAAGGAATGTTCTATTGAACGGAAAAATCTCTCATCTGATATTCACCGACCTAGCCAATTGATCGGCGACAGTGATTAGTTGTCAGATCAATTCCTGCCTCTAACAATCTTAAGACAATTAGTATTCTTGAAGTTACTTACTTCTAAGCTTGAAATTGCAGAATATGTCTGAGACTAATTAAGATAGTACTAGTAAGGCACCAAACATGTAAATTCAAACACTGGTGCCTGCTCCACTTCCTAACCCGACGCCGGAGAAGCCAGAAAAATTTGATGGCACTGACTTCAAGAGGTGGCAACAGAAGATACTCTTCTACTTGATCACTCTGCATTTGGCCAAATTCCTGCAAGAGGATTCACCAGAACTCGGAATTGATCGGGAGTCTAACTTTGCAGTTGATGCATGAACATAAGGTGACTTCCTTTGCTAGAACTATATCTTAAATGGACTGGATGACTCTTTATACAATGTTTACAGTCCTATTCAAACGACAAAGAAGTTATGGGCAAGCTTCGATAAGAAGTATAAAATTGAGAATGCCGGTACCAAGAAGTTAGTCGTGGGGCGATTTATAGAATACAAGATGATGGACAACAAAACTGTGATCAGTCAGGTGTAAGAATTTCAACTTATCTTACACAAGATAGAGGCTGAAGGTATGATTCTACCTAAAACTTTTCAGGTTACTACTATCGTGGAGAAACTCCCACCTGCATGGAGAGATTTCAAAAACTACCTAAAGCACAAGCGTAAGGAGTTGAAGTTAGAAGATCTTATTGCAAGGCTTCGAGTTGAAGGCAACCGAAAGTCCAAGAAATAGAGCAACAAGAACTCCTATGAAGCCAAGGCCAATGTGATCGAAGACTCAAAGGGGAAAACATCTACTTCCAAAAGCTTGAAGCGGAAGAAGACTGCCCTGGGGTACAAAGGCAAGGATCAAGAAGGAAAGAACAAGCGTTTCAAGGGAACTTACTATATTTGCAATAAAAAGAGATACAAGGCGAATGAATGTCACATTCATCTCAAAAAGATTAAGAAGAACCATCCACAGGCAAACCTGACCGATCATATGCGTCGCCAAGCCTATCAGCTGTGGTGTCATAAGTGAATCTGACAACCAACATTAAAGATTGGTAGGTAGATACTGGGGCTACTCGGCACATTTGCTCTGAGAAAATATTATTCTCCGAATATCAAACACTAGAGCATGATGACCAACTTTTCATAGGCAACTCAACCGTTTCCAAGGTTGAGGGACAAGGTTGACGGAAAGGGAAAGGTCATTTTGAAGTGGACATCTGGAAAGGAACTAACTCTAAACGATATACTACATGTTTCAGATATCCAAAAGAACCTGATCTCTAAATCAATTCTTAATAAGAAAGGTTTTAAAATGATCTTCGAATCTGATAAATTTGTACTTTCTAATGGTGGGATGTATGTGAGTAAGAGTTATCTTGTTGATGGCCTATTTAAGGCCAATGTTGCTGTTGTTGACAAAAAGTCTGTGTATCTGTACCCTAAACTCATCAATAAATGAAAAACTCCTGTTTATTTGGTTGAGTCTCCAATTTTATGGCATGCTAGAGTAGGACACGTAAATTATAAGTCCTTACAAAATTTGTCTAGAATATATTCCTAAGCTTACTTGGAAGAAATTCGCAAGTGTGAGATTTGTGTTGAGGCCAAGTTCACAAAAAATTCATTTCACTCAATTGATCGAAATACATAACCTTTCGAGTTAATTCATAGCACCTTGTGTGACTTGAGATTTGCCCCAACAAGAGCTGAACAAAGTATTTTATTACTTTTATTGATAACTATACAAGATACTATTATGTGTATCTTCTAAACAGTAAGGATGAGGCAATGAATATGTTTATAACATATAAGCCGAAGTTGAGAATCAACTCAACAAGAATATAAAGATTCTAAAATCCAATCGAGGTGGAGAATATGAATCAAATGAATTTAGTGAGTAATGTGCTAAATTTGGTATAATCCATCAAACTACATCACCGTATACTCCTCAGCAAAATGGGATTGCTGAACGGAAGAACAAAACTTTACAAGAGATGGTCAATTCTATGCTCGTAAGTTCTGGAGCTCCATAGAAGATGGTCAATTCCATGCTCGTAAGTTCTGGAGCTCCATAGAACTTGTGGGGAAAAGCTATGTTAACTGCAAATTATATTCTAAACAGAGTACCCCCACGAGAAACTTAGTCTTATACCTTTTTAGCTATGGCATGGAAGGGAACATTCCTACCATTACCTCAAAATGTGGGGATGCCTTGCAAAGGTACTAGCACCATTGCCTAAAAAGACTAAACTGGGAGCAAGAACAATGCACTGCATATTCATAGGCTACGCCTTGAATAGCAACGCCTATAAATTTCTGGTACATAAATCAGAAATATCGGATATTCATGTAAACATAGTTATCTTTAGAGATGCTGTGTTCTTTGAAAACATCTTTTCATACAAACGGGAAGAAGAAAAGACTTCTGGAAAAAGAACACACGAGATGACATTTAAGGATGAAAGCCCCAATGAACCAATTGTTAATGCGAAAGTTGAACCAAGAAGTAGTCAGAGAGCACGAATCTCAAAATCTTTTGGCCCAGATTTCATAGCATATGCTATTGAAAGTGAGCCTCAAATATTTAAAGAGGCTATGTCTACCCCAGAAGCACTGTGAAAAGAAGCTATAAATAACGAAATAGAATCCATCCTAAGCAATCATACTTGAGAATTGACAAACTTGCCTCCTGACAGTAAACCAATTAGGAGTAAGTGGATTTTCAAAAGAAAATTAAAACCCGATGGATCTATCGATAAGTACAAGGGTAGATTAGTAGCCAAAGGTTATTGACAAAAAGGACTTGACTATTTCGATACTTATTCACCAGTAATAAAAATAACTTCCATTCGGATGTTAATTGCGATTGCAGTATTGCACAACTTAGATATCCATCAAATGGATGTCAACTGTATTCTTAAATGGTGAATTAAATAAAAATATATATATGAAGCAACCTGAAGAATTTATAGTCAAGGACTAAGAACATAAAGTATGCAAATTAGTTAAATCCTTATACGATTTAAAGCAGGCTCCAAAATAATGGCAGTGTCATGATCAAAGATGGATTCACTATCAATGAATGTGATAAGTGTGTTTACACTAAAACAATTGAAAATGTATGTACTATTGTTTGTTTTTATGTATACGACATGTTGATACTTGGGACTAATATTGAAGTTATTAAGTCCACTAAAAGAATGTTATCCAATAATTTTGACATGAAGAATATAGGGATTGCTGATGTAATTTTAGGAATTAAAATCACAAGAACACCAGATGGAATCAGTCTGTCTCAATCTCACTACGTGGATAAGATGATAGAAAGATTCAAAGATAAAAGAGAATACAAATCTTTTTCTCCCACACATCTACCTTCGTAAGAATACAGGAACTGAAATATGACAGTTGCATTATTCTAAGATTATCGGAAGTTTTATGTATTTAATGAATTGCACTAGACCCGATATTGCTTACACTGTAAGCAAATTAAGTAGATACACTAGTAACCCTAGTGATGATCACTGAATGGCTCTACTACGAGTAGTAAGTTACGTATCACATATCAAGAAATATGCCTTGAGATTTGGACACTATCCACCTATACTTGAAGCATACAGCGATGCAAATTGAATTGCAGATTCCGAGGAATTGAAATCAACCAGCGGATACATATTTACTCTTGGAGGCGCAGCAGTATCTTGAAAATCTTCTATACAAACTTGTATTTCTCGTTCCACAATGGAATCAGAATTTATAGCCTTAGATACGGCTGGAGAAGAAGCAGAATAGTTTCGACAATTTTTAGAAGATATACCATTATGGCCGAAGTCAGTGCCCCCCATATGCATTTACTGTGATAATCAAGCAGCGATATATAGGGCACAAAATTTTATATATAACGGCAAGTCTAGACATATTCGTCATAGACATAATACCATTAAGCAGTTACTCTTAAATAAAATTATCTCTATTGACTTTGTATCGTCAAAAAATAATTTAGCGGACCTGTTTACTAAAGATTTAAGTCGAGCGCGTAAAAATTGCGCATCGAGGGGAATGGGACTAAAAGCCTAACCTTACCGAGTCAGCTTAATCGAAACCTCACTTAGCGACTGGAGATCCCACGAATTAAGTTCAAGAGGAAAAATTAGTTATAATTGACTCTGCGAGTACGCACTTGAGAGCTTGACTATAACCTATTCCTATGATGCATTCAAGTGTTTTCTACAAATGGATTTAGGATAATCTTAACGCTGTTAATGATGCCTATATCTTGTTATTAATATAAGTGGGGGTAGAGTAGACTATTCTTAATAGGACGATCATCTATGTAAGTATAGAGTTGGGTCAACTCTTTGGGAATCTCTATAGATGTTGTGATTCCCTAAAGATACTCTCTGAAACTAGAAATGTCCAAACCCAAAATGGATACAATAGAGAACCAAAATCGATTTAGGAAAGTTACAGTGTGGAGCTTGTTGACTTGCCTTACACAAACGGCTGACATTTCAAGACTTAATTCACTGATTAGCCAGCAAGTCCGATAAAACTTTCGCAATGGAAGGTTCAAAACTTAATTCACCTATTCTGATGCAGTTTCTTTTCTAAAGTACCTCTCACTATAAAGTCAAGTCTCTTTGTGTGTCAATTCCTTGAATCTCCATCCATTGTGGGAGATTGTAGGGAAAACGAAGAATTTAAGTGAATCTTTGAGATGAATTAAGGCGAGATCCGTTGATAGAATCAATCGGATAATGATTGAGTGTGTTCTCCTTCCATTGGGGATGAATATGGTATATTCACATGCTCAATTTCGTTTTCGAATGAATGAGAAATTCAAGTCAAAAGTTAGCCTAATTCAATAGCTAAATGGGACTAAAGGCAACTAAAATATTTAGTCCCACATTGGATATTGGAGTGGACATTTGAAGCGTTTAAATAGAGAAAAATGTGCCCTTTGAGTACTTGGAGTTTCCGCGCGCTGCCGGAGCCAGAGCTCGGGCCCGTGTTTGGGCGCGGTTGCCGGTGCGGGTCCAACCCAATCCAATTCTTTTTGAACCGGGTCACATGGGTGCTACAACGGGTCCTATCCGCTACCCAAATCCGCGCTGTAGCGGTTACTCCAACGGACATAGAACCGTTCAAGAACAGTTCTGTCTGAAAATCGAGTGCGACGGTTCTGACAAAACTGTCGCATCGTTCCCTCCAACGGGACTCTCGGGAGCGCTATAAAAAGCGCTCCCCTCAGTCATTCTAAAACACAATGAAGAATGAAATCTTCTCTCCTCTTCTCTTGGATTTTTGAAGAAAAATCTGTTACAAGATCCGGTCTGAAAGAAGTGCAGGAAATTCAACAGATTCTGAGATATATAATTGTTGTTTGAATATTTGTCTTCCTAAGACAAATTCTCTCTCTCTCTCTCCTTTCTATACAGTGAATAATCATCCAAATCTTAGACAAATATTCTCTCTGAAATTTGTCTTCGTCCAACTGCATTGAATTCCTTGTGAAGGTACTGATTAACTACATTTCGACTGTACGGTGATTTGGTAGTGTTATTCAAATACCGTGAAGGAGTATTGTATCTTGGAAGACCAACGTCCAGTAGCCCGTTAGCACCATAGCGGGGACGTAATTGTCTTAAAGAGATTCGCTACATGCGTACCTCACTCCATTGCTATATAATGGAACTAATGTTCTTTTTACAGGAGTTATACTGAAATATTTATATTCATAAATATTACTATATACTGAGACTGACTAAAACCAATCTAATTGGTGTTTAACCAAGAAAGGTAATTGTAAGGTAGTTCTGTAATTAAGAAATGTTCTATTGAACGAAAAACCTCCCACCTGATATTCATCGACCTGGCCAAGTAGATTGGTGACAGTGATTAGTTGTCAGATCTCCTGCATCTAACAAGAAGCTCAGCACATCTATATCCATCAATCGATCTATATGCGTGTTATGTCACCTATATATGTATATAATGTACTTTCATATGTCAACTTTATGCAAATTTCGAGCTTACCACATGTGTTGCATTGACAACAGACTTTACGTACACGCTTTTCTTTGAGTGTGCATGTACAATTTTACAGCTAAAATTTGGTGCAATGGTGAACATAAAAATTACTTGTGAACATTAGGATTACATGGATTAAGCACTAAGAAACTTTAAAATTATAAGTGCACATGCAAGACACAATGGATCTGCCAACACTCCAGCAAATACAACAAAATTTGGAATAATAATTACAATGAAAAGCGAAAATGTACCATTGCAAAGTGGACCTATGATGTCCACAGTAATGGTTCTAGATGCATATATCTGAAAAATTGGCAAGTTTCTGTCTCCAGAACTTTGCAAAATATCACTACAGCCTTGATGAAGACAATAGACACTTATGTCGCAACAAAACAAACTGTGCAACTTGAATATGTAATGTAATTGTCATGATTAACATGTTGATTATGTAGCTGAGAGATAAATTCTACCACTTAAACATGTAGGCTAACAATATAGATGATGGATTAATAAGACTAGCAAAGTAATCAACAAAATAGTGGTGGTTTAATACTTCGGAGTAGAAAACAAATATCATCATCAAATTTCTATTTCGTTTGCTTCAGAGTTTGAATTGGTAATATCTAAACTATACTGAAGTGATTCTCCACTCACTAGGTGATTGAGCAATTCTATACACAGGCACCAAGTGAGTAAAATAATTCTACATACAAGTAGATATGTAAACTCAACACCCACACTCACTCATTGACTAGTGATTGTATTTAAAAAGTATACAGAAACAAGAAAGGCAACTGTGAGTGATTTTACAGCTCAGTGACTTAACTAATCCAGTGATCCTACCAAAGACACATGCAAAAATACAGAATATACAAACCAGAGTAATGTTTCGTGTGTAGAATAATTTCAGTCGCCGCATATAAAAGAAATGCAAAGAGAGCAAACAAAGTAATTATGCACTTATGTGTAAAAGTATACATTAAACAATATAATAAAGAAACAATATAATGATGGCCTACGTAGGAGTAGCAGTGAAGTACAGAAGAGATAAAACTCCGTGAACTAAAGTTGTTTCATATAAAAAGGTATACAAAAATAACACACCAAATACTCTAGATAGGAGAAGGGAGTGAAAATCAGAACAGACCTTTAGGGTCAATCAATTCATGGACATGGATAGATGAAGGGAAATTTTTTTTGCTTGGATATGTCCATGCTTATATTTAATTGTCCAATCCGCGGTGGAAATTTAGAGCCTTTTTCACTCCTAAAGGATACAATTTGTCTCCAGGCAGTAGGAGACGAGAGTTCACTTTAATGTGCCAACCCCTTACATTTTTGGTAGGTTCATAAATCACACCCACCAGTGTCAGAGAACAGATCCACAATATTTGGTGAGGCATAATCCTCATGCATAGTGAAACTAATCGTAGAATAAACTTCAAATTGTATGGATATCCAGTTGTAGCTACCAAAAATGGATTCCATATGGAAAGGAGGTAGTACACAGAACTGAACCTCACTACTTAGAAAAGATCAGTTAATTGACTTTAGTTTCGTAAGTGGTAACTAATGTTCAATCAAATGGCAACACGTGACAAATTTTAGCAAACCAATTTGGTCCCATGCTGTGAAAATAAACCATTTTAAGTGCTTTCTTACGGCAATGATGGTCAATTTAATGAGGAATAACCCGCTATTTTCTTATTATACCCGCTAGTTATGAAGAGAATACCCTATTCCAGTCGTAAATCTAAACCTTGCACCCTACTTCCAACCTATATCCCTCTCCTTACCTATTAAAAACCCAAATTCAAACCACAAACCCTAGCCCTATCCCCCTATACCCATTCCTAATCCAAATCAAGCTCCAAAATGTATTCCAAACCTTTTCTCCACCCCTCTATCTATCTAATCAAATCAACACACTAGGCCTAACACTAGTGATATGGGTAAGGGTTTGGGTTGGGTTAGAAACAATTGATAATGTCATATGCCTCTGCATCCATGCATATGCATAGTAAAGGATTATGTTAAGGTGTAACATAAAAGTTTACACATACCTATTTAAAAACGTGGTAAGCCGCCAATATCCATAATTCAAACCGTTCATTGCTATCTATTCATCCTAAAATTCATGTGGTTCAAAATCATAGGCATTGGAACTTCTAGCCTATGCAGCTGACAATCTGCTTGTATTGGTCCTAAGAGCCTACTTTTTTATTTGCTTGATTTGTAGGTAGAGTTTCAAAGGTTGGAGGTTGGTTCCTCACAAGAAGGGGATGCAGTTATCACAAATAAGTGCTTCGGTTCCTAGGCAAACATTTCAAGCTCACAAAGGCGGGGCACCCAGGCACTCCCCTCAATTAAATTGATGCTGGAATTATTCAGTCCCAGGGTTATTCAGTCCTCTAATTTCTCCAAATATTTGAGATATGCAAATGAGGTACTTGTTAAATCAATTGAAGCAATTGAATTGCCTATTATTATTCGTGAGGGTAATTCTCGGACAAATAACTATTACAATTACATTATAAGGAAACTCCTATTCCTAATATAATTAGTATTCCATAATCATAATTCTAGTACTATTCTTTAATACCCCTCACAAACTCACAACGGATGGAAAATTTTGAGTATGAAGGAAAGGGAAAAAATTAAACATACAGGCTGAAAAATCGAAAAGTTAGATGTCGTTCCTACATGATGCTCTTTGAAGACTGATCAATGAAAAACTCGTATTCTTGAACACCCCCTCACAAATTGACGATGGATGAAACATCGAGAGTCTAGATGATTGCGGATGATGAGAAGAAGATGTTGAATGATTGAGAGCATGTTCTGAAAGAGAGATGAATTCCGGTCGATAATAAAGCACTTTCTGATTGAAGTGAGGTGAATTGAATAGTGCCAATGCTATCGATGAAAAAGGAGACCAGTCAGAGGAGAGGAGATAGAGAGAATATATACAAGTTTTGAGAGATCCTCAAACTCAGTAAAAGAGAAATTTTGAGAGATCTTTAAACTTAGTTGAAGAAGAAGAGATTGGTCAAAAAGAGGAGATGGACAGGTCTTAAGCTAGGTCAGATTTGGATCGAGTATGGCAGAACATCTCGCGATGTTATGGATCCTCATGTAATAATCTTGGCTTTAATTGGATTGGCTACAAGACAAAAAATAGTCTTGTATAGAAATCAATCTTTTGTAGAAATAAATCTCTTGAATTGGAGTCTTGCAGATAGTGTTGCAGATTGCACTAGATATCAGTTCTAGAGTTGATCTGGAGCGGATTCTTAATAGTTGTGGGAATTCAAACACGATGAGCGGGCACTGGAGAAAAACATTGATGATGCAGAAGCCAAAATTGTCAAATAGGGAAAAGTTGCCCAACACTAGCCACATGCTATGCGAGCGCGGCCCCACATAGGCTCATCGGTGACTTGACAATGAGAATCAGTAGAAGAGATTTTTCTTAAATGAGACTCTGATACCATGTTAAATCAATTAAAAGAACTGAATTGTGTATTATTATTATAAGGGCAATGCCCGAATATAGCCATTACAATTACATAATAAGAAAACTCTTTATATAATTAGTATTACATAACCCTAATTTTAATACTAACCCTAATTCTAATACTATTCTTCAACAGTACTCGTGCGGAAACAATGTGCCATTTAAGCAGAAAATGGAGCGTAAGAATAACAAGTTATGAAAGCATTTTTTGGCCGCTTCTCTCACCCTCTCTTCTTCTCTGGTCTGGCCTTTGCTCTCTTTTGATTTGGGATGGGCTCCTCCGAGCGTGAAGCCTCCTCACGACATCCTTCGACCATCTTCGACCACCAGCGACTGCGAAGCTCACAGCCAACCGCGTCTCTCGTCAAAAAGGTTATCTGAGTTTATTTTTCATTCTTTTTTTCTTCAATCTTCTCAAACTCCTTTCTGCATCGTCAGATAAGGATTAAGTGGAGGAAGATTATGTCCCATGTTGTGCGCAGAAACAACCAATTAGAGGAATCCTTGAGCCACAGATGCAATATAGAAGTACCACCAATCAGCAAGAACAATTGAACAATGGGAGAAAACCAACACAAGATTTTAACGAGGTACGGCCAATTTCGCCTACGTCATCGGGGCAAGGAAAAGAGATTTTCTTTATTGATTTGATAATCAATACAAATTGCAAGCAATACATATGAAGAGGACTCTGCCTCTCTTATATACCCAAGAAAACCCTAAGAGAATCAGATTCTGAATTGGACTCGTTTCTAATTCAGAACTCTTTCCGAATTTAGCCAGACCCGTCTGTCGGTCGACCGGGCGGTCGACCGACACAAGTTCCCGGACGACCGTGCCGGTCGACCGTTCCCAACCGAGACTAAAGCCCTTTCAGTCGGTCGACTGGCGGTCGACCGGCTCCTTCTGTGGTCGACCGAGTGGTCGACCACAAGTGGCCTATGCATGTTGGTGCACACCGGTCGACCGGGCTTCTGTTGCTGATGCTGTCTGGCTGCTGCTGCTTCTTCTTTCGCTCCTTGTTGTCGACTTCTTCAACTTCCTCTCTCTTCCTACAATTCTCCACCTCGGTGAAGATTTCTCAAATCTGAGCCGAACTGAAACATAGGATCTATCGACTCGAAAGTGGCTGCACTAGTGTAGTTGCCTACGTATCCTGCCCAAGGGATCAAGCCATCTGTTGTTTATCCAAAGGAGCTTCAACAAGCTCATGCAACATGAAGGATATGGAGCAAAGCTTTACAATGTACAAACTTTACTCCTGACACCACCTTGGTAAGCATGTCGGCGGGATTCTCCGTTGCGTGAATCTTCAACAACTCAATATCACCCTTATCGAGAATCTCCCTAACAAAATGGAACCTGATATCGATGTGCTTCGTCCGTGCAAGATATACCTAGTTCTTGGCTAAATAAATAGCACTCATACTGTCACAGTTGATCTTCAATAGATCCTGATCAATCTCCAAGTCATCAAGCAGGCCTTGAAGCCAAATTGTCTCCTTTATAGCCTCCGTCATGGCCATGTACTCGGCCTCTGTGGTAGACAATGCAAAGGTAGACCGTAGAATAGAGCGCCAACTAACCGGTGATTGAGATAATGTAAAGACATACCCCGTTGTGGACCGGCATTTGTCGAGGTCACCAGCATAATCGGAATCTACATAACCGATACAATCCTGCTTCCCTGTGGAATCCTTCTCGAATACCAGACCAACATCTATGGTACCTTTAATGTACCGCAGAATCCACTTCACTGCCTCCCAATGATCCTGTCCCGGATCATGCATATACCTACTGACCATAGAGACAGCTTATGACAGATCTGGTCGTGTACACACCATAGCATACATAAGACTACCAACTGCGCTAGCATATGAGACGTGAGTCATGTACTCACGTTCTTCAACAGTCTTTGGAGACATAATAGCAGATAACTTGAAATGAGGAGCCAGTGGTGTACTTACAGATTTCGTATCCTTGCCGATGTTGAACCTCTGAAGTACCTTTTGCAAATACCCTTCTGTGTCAAGCTCACCTTGCCACCCCTTCGGTCTCGTGTAATTTTCATGCCTAGCACCTTCTTTGCTTCACCAAGATCTTTCATCTCAAACTCAGAAGATAAGTCCCTTTTTAGAGTATCAATTGCAGATCTAGACTTTGAAGCAATAAGCATATCATCTACATATAATAGTAAATAGATATACTCTCCTGTCAGTAGCTTGTTGTAATACACAAATGGGTCATAGTGGTTACGTGTGTACCTCTTTCCTCTGATGAAGCTGTCGAACCGCTTGTACCACTGTCTAGGAAACTGTTTTAACCCATACGACTTTTTTAGCTTGCACACCATATCTTCTTTCCCTGCAGTCTTGGACCCTGTCGGCTGAGACATGTAGATCTCTTCATCCAGATCGCCATGGAGAAAGGCCGTCTTTACATCGAGTTGATCAAGGTCCAACTCGTACTGTGCCACCAGAGCCAATAAGATGCGAATTGACGAATGCTTTACAACAGAAGAAAATACCTCATTGTAGTCGATTCCTTCTCTTTGTGATAGCCTTTTGCTACCAATCTGACCTTGTAGTGCACCATGTCTTCTTTAAGAGATCCCTGCTTCTTTGCGTACACCCACTTTCAGCCTATCGCCTTCTTTCCTTTTGGCAACTTTGTGAGTTCCCAAGTGTCGTTCTTGTAAAGAGACTTCATCTCTTCTTCCATGGCAGCTTTCCACATCTTCAACTCTGAACTGATTTCAGCTTCTCTGTAGGTGGACGGGATAGCCTCCTCAACGACCAGAAGTGCATAAGCAACGATCATATATGTAGTGAGCCAACCTGGTTTCCGTGTGTTTCTTCTTGGTCTTGTAACTGCAGTAGAATCAGGAATATCATCCATGATCTGTTCTTGACCGTCTTCATCATCAACATCTACCTCATCTGCATGATCATTACCTTGTGTCACCCTAGGTATGATCCTCACCGATGTTGAACTTTCTAGAGATAGTGGATTAGCATCATTCTCCACCTGCTGCGATACATCTTTGGTCTTGCTAATCTTCACCTGCTGAGAGATCTTAGGCTTCAACATCGAAGTCTCATCAAATGTGACATCTCTGCTGAAAATAAACTTCTTGTCCGTAGGATCCCAGATCTTGAATCCATTGATTCCCTTTTTGAAACCGACGAACAAGCCCTTCTTTGCTCTTGGGTCTAGCTTATCTTCTTTAACATGATAATAGGCTGGACAACCAAACACCCTTAACAAATCATAATCAGCAACAGTTTTTTCCGACCAACCTCAAGAGGAGTTTTCCCTCCTATCGCAGATGAAGGCAACCTGTTAACAAGATAGCATGCGTATGCCAAAGCCTCAGCCCAGAAGGTCTTCGGTAAACCGGCATTGGACAACATATAACGGACCTTCTCTAGCAAAGTCCTGTTCATCCTTTCTGCTACCCCGTTCTGTTGCGGTGTTTCCTTCACTGTGAAGTGCCTCTCTATGCCCTCATCAAGACATAGTTGAAGGAAAGGATCTGACTTATATTCTCCTCCATTATCTGAACAGAGGACCTTGATTTTCCTTCCCGTACATCTCTCCAAATTCTTCTTCCACTTCACAAATAATTTAGGACTTCCCCTTTGTGCCTCATGATATATACCCAACAACGCCTAAAATAATCATCAATAAAAGACACAAAGTAGTGGTTACCTCCAATTGATGCAGTCTTGGTAGGTCCCCAAACGTCAGTGTGAACATAATCCAGAATCCCCTGGTGCAATGAGTTGATGTGCTGAATTTCACCTTGGTCTTCTTTCCGATTACACAATGTTCACAAAATTTCAACTTGCCGGTTCCGATACCTTTCAATAATCCTTATCTTACAAGAGCTTGCAAAGACTTTTCTCCTGTGGGCCTGTTTGGTTAGGGTGGAAGTGAGGAAGGAAGTAAGGAAGTAGTAATAGTTCCCTTTGGAACTTGAGAATAGGTTAGTAAGTTTTTGGTGTTTGGATGTTGTTAGGAAGTGTGGTTTGAAAAATGTTATGTCTTTTCTGGTGTTTGGATGGTAATGTAAAAGTGAAAGTGGAAAAGTTGACCACAAAGTTGACCGCAAAATAATATTTAAATAAAAATTAATTAAGAAAAATAAAAAATGAACTGTAATTAGAATGCAAGTGAGATTTACATGATCAAAAAATTAACTATTTTGTACTACAACTTATTACAAATGAGATTTACATGATCACAAAATTAACTGTAGCACTCAGGAAGGGAGGAAATGGTTGTGTAAAAGAGAAAAGAAAAAGGAAAAGGGGTTTTCTTATTTTCTTTTTCCGGTGTTTGGATAGATAGGGAAGTGAGCAATTATACTTCCCCATTTCTTTACTTCCGCCCACTTGCAACCAAACACGCCCTGTGTGTCCCAGCTTCATATGCCATAGCCTGGTTGAGTCTTCATCTGAATCAGTAGAAGCCGCCACTTGCCCTGTAACAGTACTACCCTTCAAGTAGTAAAGATTGTTCCGACGAACGGCCTTCAATGCCGCCATCGAGCCTTTGGTCATCTGAAGGACTCCTTCCTTTTATTGACACCATAAGACCCAATGTCTCCAAAGCTCCAACAGAGATAAGCTTTCTCTTCAGTTGAGGTACATACCTCACTTCCTTCAGTTCTCGTATCATCCCATCAAACATCCTTATCTGGGTTATTCCTACACCTTCCATGATACATGAATGATCATCACCCATAATGACTGAACATCCCTCCAGCTTCTCAAAGCTAGAAAACTAATCCCTATTCGGGCACACATGGTATGTAGCACCAGTATCCAATATCCACTCATTTTCTCTGAGTAGCCAATGATGGGAGTAGTGACAGAGAACGAGAATACCGACGAGTCCGAGTCTGATCCACCTGCCTGTGAGGTACTGCCTTGAGTACTGACCACCTTTGCAAGATTTGCCTCAGTCTTAAACTCCTTCTTCTTCCCTTTGGCCTTTAGACAGTCAACTTTTCAGTGCCCTAATTCTCTGCAGAAGGCACACTGGTTCTTCAGATCTCTATAACCTGGCCTGGACTTCGATCTCCCTCAATCATTTTTGCCCTTCCTATGTGAACCTCTGCCTCTTACTGCTAGCGCCTCTGCTGATGTGCTTGCCTGAGAAGCCTGTCTTTCCTTTCTCCTTGTCTCATAATTAGCCAAAGCAGACAACACTTCATGATAGTTAAGAGACTGTCTACAATTTATGAAGGTTAAAGTAAAAGTCTCATACTCCTCTGTAGGAAGAGAGTTCAAGAGAATTACCGCTTTGTCTTCTTTATTTACCTCGACATCCACATTAACCAAATTCATAAGAAGCTTTATGTAGCGATTCAGATGTTCGTTTACGGAGCATCCTTTCTTCATCTGAAACCCATACAGCTTGCTCTTCAGCTGTAGTCTGGATTCAATACTTTTGGTCAGAGACTTTCTTTCTAGGATCTCCCACAACTGCCTCGCAGATGTTTCGTGTAACACAAGGTATTTGATGTCTTGTGTTGGACACGATCTGTTTAAGCCACACGCTGAACGGTTCATCTTCTCCCACTCTTCTTGAGTGGTTGTGCTTCGCTTCTTCACCAGGAGTAGAGTGTCTTCAAGGTTTGATGCATTCAGCGCATCCATCACATCGTACCTCCACATGCCAAAATTTTCGTGCCATTGAATTTCACCACATCAATCTGCGGATGTGGATTTATGATTTTCACAGATGTACTTTCTTCAGCCATCTCTTTGACTAGATCCTCTATGTAATGCAAAAACTAACGGAGTTAGATAAACAAATTTTGATAAAGATCATATCTTTACCTCTTCACGAAACCCTAGATGAGTTTCTGAATAGATCTACTCCTCAAATTGATTCCTTGAGCACTTTACGCGCTGTTCTGAGATCGACACACGATCCCACAAACAGTCCCAAACTGATCTGAGATCGACACACGATCTCCGCCAATCAGCAACAGATGCCCTTCGAATCACCAGATGATCCCAGGACGAATCTGGGATGCTCTGATACCACTTGTTGTGCGCAGAAATAACAACAATTAGAGGAATTCTTGAGCACAGATGCAATATAGAAGTGCTACCAATCAGCAAGAACAATTGAACAATGGGAGAAAACCAAACACAAGATTTTTAACGAGGTTCGGCCAATTTCGCCTACATCCTCGGGGCAAGGAAGAGAGATTTTCTTTATTGATTTGATAATCAATACAAATTACAAGCAATACATATGAAGAGGACTCTGCCTCTCTTATATACCAAAGGAAACCTTAGGAGAATCAGATTCTGAATTAGACTCGTTTCCAATTCAGAACTCTTTCTGAATTTAGCCAGACTCGTCTGTCAGTCGACCGGGCAGTCGACCGACCCAAGTTCCCGATCGACCATGCCGGTCGACCGTTCCCAACCGAGACTAAAGCCCTTTCAGTCGGTCGACTGGCGGTCGACCGGCTCCTTCTGCGGTCGACCGGGCGGTCGACCGCAAGTGGCCTGTGCATGTTGGTGCACACCGGTCGACCGGGCGATCGACCGGTCTTCTGCTGCTGATGCTGTCTGGCTGCTGCTGCTTCTTTTTTGGATCCTTGTTGTCGACTTCTGAGACTTCCTCTCTCTCTCTCTCTCTCTCTTCCTACATCCCATAACGATGAAGAATATGATATTATCCTGAAGGAGGTGGAGTTGTCGGAGGATGATGAGTAGTCTCGAAGTTAATTCATGGAATTTGGCAGAGTAAGCGCTCATAAATTTTGTGGAATGCAAACTCATAGCACTTTTTGGGATGTGATGTGATGTGAACTCATGGTATTAGATTTTAGAAGCTGCTTGCTAGTACTTTAGTTACTAAATTATGTTGGTTATGCTTTATGTCTTTTGTGAGATCTTTGAGATGAATAAACACTGAATTTGAAATGATTTATTTTTATGACATGTGAAATAGTGAAGGTTTGATTTCTAGATATGTCGTTCTCACTCGTTTGAATGTTGGTTAGGAAAAGTACGTTGAAGATTAATTACGTTCAAGTTGATTTGCATAAGAGGACAATTAAAAAATACAGATTCAAACCTATAAATGTCTTTTACAAGTGCATCAAATATATCCATCAAATAGGCACAAAATAGGCAACCTGAATAGTGAGTTCGTTAGTTTATTCGTACAAAATATTGAAATCTAATAAAAATTAGTATGTAAGGATTTTTAAGTTTGTATCTCGACCATGTTAGATCTAGAATTTGTATGTCCAAAGTCTTAGATCCTACACGATGCTAATTTTGACAATTCATTTGTGCCTAGTTTAATGTATCATTTTTTTAATTTTTGGTCACTTTAAATGATGTCGTTTAACTTCAACATTGTGAATCTTACATTTGAACAGCCTAACATTGAATTTGAACGAAAAGGATTTGGCTTTAAATCCTCTCGAAAGTAGTCAAGTATGTACGTAACTCGGATTGGTTTTATTCATTGTCACCTCGTTCACTCTACAATTTTGAGGAGAAAACGAGGTGTTCCTCACCCAATACGCCTCCCACCGGGAGGCCAAGAAGAATAACCATCACCTCCTCATCGTTAAATGAGACAGGGCGATAGTTTTAAGTCATACATCAGCTACTTCAAGACTAGCTCTCAAAGTTCCTAACTACAGTGAAGATGTCTTTGCACTCGTGTTTATCAGTAGATTGCAGATTTTTCACCCTCTATACAAGCACCTATTAAAGCACAATATTATTCGGATGAGTGAGATTCTGTCCCAAGCTCACCCTTACATCTAGTTGAAGGAGGCAATAAAGAGCTTCGCTAGCCAATCTCTCAAATGAGGCAACGGAGAGAAGATGAAGTCGCAATACAAAGCTTCAATCAATGCCAGTAATCTGAATTAATGGCACCCCCTTCGTATAAAAGACAGACGTTCCTGATCCTCTCACCGAATCCACTTTAAGCCTTCAAGATGGAAATGCACTTCACTCCACTGAGGCTTCCCATTAACGAAGTCCTCAATGCCATTAAGGACCAGCTGTGGGTAAAGTGTCCGAAGCTAATACAATACAACCCTACGCTCCCCGGTGTAGAGACAACACTATCGGGCTATGACACCAACGGTTGTGCGTCCAAGGTCGTGATTGATATTGTAAAACCATGGTAATATGTAATACTTACAAAAGAAAATCAGTAAAGCAAAGTAGCAATACCAAGACAAAAGAGAAATAACACAAGAATTAACATGATTTGGCTAAACCAAGCCTACATCTACGGGGAGAGAACATAAGAGAGTTTTATTATAAACTTGGTACAATAGATCTTGATTCCCACAAGAGTATTCACTTTTCCTTTGAATTCCTCAAGATTATTCTTTCCCTCTTTGCACCATCACCTACCTCTTTCTTTGCATTGGCTTTCTATATTTTCTTGTGTTACAATGTAATATGTTACGACCTTTATTTATAGAATTTTATAATACAAACTAAACAATATACTATGTTATAACCTTTATTTATAGAGTTTTATTTATAGAGTTTTGTAGTACTATGTTATAACTTTTATTTATAGAGTTTTATTTATAGAGTTTTGTAGTACTAGGTTAAACCTTTATTTATAGAGTTTTATAATACAAACTATATTCGAACTATGAGATGATCTTGATCGTCGGATACTTGAAGAACAGGATCAATCCTTATAAGAATTGATTTTCTTGATCTAGAATAATTTTAGACCCTTCAATCTTTAGAAACAAATCTTTTAATGAATAGAATTTGAGTTCTATTCAGAGTCAACCAGAAAGAAAACCTGAATGTGCCTGAAAAGCCGAGAAACCTGAATCTGATTCTAGGTCTTTAGCTGTCGACAAGTGTGCCAGTGTGTCGACAGTGCCTTCTGCCGGTCAAGCCTTTGTTCTTCTCTATTTTGTGTGGTCGACAGGCATGTCGACCACCTATTGTGTGTGGTCTACATTCATGTCAACTGCAACACTATTTTTTTTATCAGCTTCTTTTTCAAGTTCTTCTTTAACTTGATTGGATCTTCTTTGATTATCTCTTCTTGTAAATAAGGCAATTTCACAACAATCTCAATATTGACTTGCTTTTCAAGCCTTTAGCAAAATACATTAAAAATTTTTGAACCTTTTCTTGATTTTTTCCTGGATTGTAACCATACCGTGAAGCCTTCTATTCTTGCCTTCTCCCCCTGAGAACTTTGGCTGATTCACTGTCATGCCTTGGGCCATCTTGGGCTTTGCCCAAATGCGTCCTTTCTCTTTCCTGCAACACTTTGACTCAGTTCACGTCCCGTCGCATTCTTTCTTGAAGCTCTACCTCGCGATGAGCTCCCTTCCAAGCTTGTTATTGAAACTCCATCTTAAACTAAGCTTCCTTTCTTCATCTTATATATCCTTACATACTTCTCTCCTTCTAGGATTATCTTGTCTCCTTCGCTAACCGTGATGACTCATTGTTGCACTTGGATATGGTATCCCTCTGAGTTGAGTGCCTCAATGGATATTAAATTGTACCGTGCCTCTAGGACATACTAGACCGCCTCCAGAGCACGCACCGTCCCATCTCTACTTGTAACATTGACTGTCCCAGTGCCGATGACTTCGCAAGCCGAGCCACTCGCTATTTTGACAGTCTCTTCCTCCTTTGCTACCAAAGAGTTGAACATCTCCTTCTAGGAACATACATGTACCGTACTATCAGAATCTAATATCTAATCTTAATCCGTAGAAGTGTTTTCTATAAAAGTCATTAACACATAGGTCTCTAATACACCCTCTACTATATCTGCTTGCTCAGTTTGTCCTTTCTTCTTCAATCACTTTTGTTGATGCTTGTAGTCTTTCTTTTAATGACCTTCCAGTTGACAAAAATGACATGCCTTCGACGAATTATAACTTCTCTTTCCTCCTCTTCCTTTCCTTTCTATGACCACCTAACTAAAACCTTCATGCTCATCTTGATTTAACCTTTTCCTGATACATTTAATAATAGAGTTGTCGTAACCTCCTCCAAGATGTCTCTTTTCTGTAGAGTATGGTGGTTAAGATATGATCGTATGACACTGGAAGCGAATTAAGAAGTATTAACGCCTAGCTTTCCTCATCGATCTTCACATCAACAGTCAGTAACTCGCTGATGATCTTGTTGAGTAAGTTCAAATCCTCCAACACCGTTATCCCTTCTTTCATATGTAGCTCATATAATTGTTTCTTCAAGTACAACTTATTGGAGAGACTCTTTGTCATTTACAATATTTCTAACCTTAACCACAAACCCATAGCCATTTCTTCATTCATCACATTGTACATGACCTCTACTAGACAAAATTGGATTGTCTTGTAAATTTGAGATCTAACTCCTCTCAATCCTTATCTGACATGCCCGCAGGTTTTACAGATTCCCTGCAGGCTTTTGTGAAGACCTTGTTGCTCCAACACCCACACCCTCTTTTTTCATAGACTAAAGTTTTCTTTACCATTGAATTTCTCGACATCGAATTTGCTCGCAGAAATTCCAATCTTTGACATATTGCCTTATCACAGAAATTTCAAGTCTAACATCTCACACAATTCTCATTTGATACCAATCGTTTAGATCACACAAAATTGGGCTATGATACCAACTCTTGTGCGCCCAAGACTATGATGATGTAGCGGAACAGTGGCACTATATTTTTCTTGTGTTACAATATACTAGGTTACAACTTTTATTTTTAGAGTTTTACAATGCAAATCCTATTCGATTTATAAGATGATCTTGATCATCAGATGCTTGAAGAACTTCACCAATCCTTGTAGGAATTGTTTTTCTTGATCTAAATCACTTCTGGACCCTTCAACTTTAGAAATAAATCCTTCAATGAATATAATTTGAATTCTATTCAAAGTCTACCAGAAAAAAGCTTGAATGCGCCCGAAAAGAAAACCTGAGTTCGATTCTGGGCCTCTGGTTGTCGCCAGGCTTGTTGACAGGTGTGCTAGTCTGTCAACAGTGCCTACTTCCTGTCGACAGATATAGCATCTGTTTCTTCTCTGTTCGTGTGTGGTCAACAGGCCTGTTGACTTCTATACTGTTTTTTATCTGCTTCTTTTTCAAGTTCTCCTCCAACTTATTGGATCTTTTTTATCATCACCTCCTCTTGAAAATAAGAAATTTTCACAACACCCAGAGCGAGAGAATATTGTTCTTACCACAACAGTAAGGAACAATGGACTCCACTGCAGAAGCTTCCAGAAATACCTCGAAGAGCTTGTCCGTAAAGGCTTCCTCAAAGAATACGTCCTTAACTCCGGGGCGGCTTCCAATGCAGCTCATTTAAGCACTCTGCCTCCTACCCAATCACCTAGTACAAGGTGATTGAATGATCTAATCCCTCTAATGAAGACAGGGGCGGAGCACCTCAACCAATAACACCTCCTGTATTTTAGTTAAATTCTATGTATTTTATTTTAATCATCAAATAAAATTACATTTTGCTCTTAACTGCTTCAGTTCACTCTGCTGCTAGAATTACCCCCTCTCAGAGTCCCGCAATTTCGCCGCTCATCTAATGGGATTACCCCCACTTGGAGACGACTGCGAACCCAACTTTACTGCTGGAATTTACCTCACCCGCATTCCAATACTTACACGCTCCATTGATAGGATCTCCCCCACTTGGAGACAACAACGCGAGCAACTGCCACTCTCGATTAGCCTATAAGCAGTCAAAACCCTCCATTATTGGATTGTCCCCCACAAGGAGTCCCTACTCTGCTGCAGGGAATTTTTTCCTCAGAGCCTCTAATGTTTGCAAGTTTCATCGTTAGGATTACCCCCACTTAGAGACAATGTAAACATCAGCCTACGGGCTCCTATCATATAACCCACGGGCAGATGAACCGCTAACAATTTCTCTCTGCTAGTGCCACTCCGCTGCTAGGATTGTCCCCCCACTCGGAGTCCAGAGTTTACCGCTCTACTGATGGGATTACCCGCACTGAGAGATGACTACGGACCCATTCTGCTGATGGGATTGTTCCCCACTCAGAGTCCTGCCAAATTTACTGCTTCGCTGATTGGATTACCCCCACTTGGAGACAGTTGCGGATCCATTCCGTTGTTGGAATTATCCCCGCTCAGAGTCCAGAGTTCGTCGCTCCGCTGGTGGGATTACCCCCTCGGAGATGACTTCATAACCACTCTGTGGTTCTACTGATTGGATTGTTCCTCACTCAGAGTCCTGTCAAGTTCGTCGCTCCGCTCATAGGATTACCCCCGCTCAAAGATGATTGTGAGCCCACTTCACTGCTGGGATTGTCCCTCACTCAGAGTCCAAAGTTTATCGCTCCGCTGATGGGATTACCCCTGCTCGAAGACGACTGCGGGACCACTCTGATGTTGGGATTGTCCTCCACTCAGAGTCCTGCCAAGTTCATTGCTCCATTGATGAGACTACCCCTACTTGGAGATGACTGTGGACCCACTTTCTTGCTGGGAATCTCCCCCTCAGGTGTCCAAAGTTTGCAGGTACCGCTGATGGGATCACCCCCACTAGAAAACAACGCAAACACACCAAGACACTCTGTTTTCGACCAACCACACTGAAAATACAGATCAACACTTCGAAGAAGTATGATCATATCAGATCCAAAAGCCTTATGGTAAATGCAACCAGGCAAAATCCAAACATAACCATTTTCATTTCAAAAATATTCCATTATATATATGGTGTTACATTTAACGAGTGTAATACAAAAAATTCTTTTACATCTCTGTGTTTACATTTTTAAAAAGATATACATAAGATTTGAATCCATGCGCTCCGATCCTTCTCTCTGTTTACATTTTTGAAAAAAATGCTTATCGTGGAACATCTGCCGGAAGACATCATACCTCTTTATTGACGCCACCATTTCTCCTTGCGTTTGCAAGAAGAATGAGACAAACTCTCAGGAAGCCCTTCGAGAGTGAAGCAGTGGCGTTTGACCAGACTGAAACCTGCAAGATACTTAAGAAGGTGATGGTATCACATTCCCTCCGAGATGTTCTGTGGAGAACTCCGAACTCTGGAAAGAGGGATTCATCGGCGCATCCAGCTGATGAGCTCTTTCTCCTTCTTCCTCATGTACACCATAAGAAAAGAGGGTCCAAGCCTCAAGGTTGAAGCTTGCCCGCCCAAGATTGAGTGAATTGGAAATCAGATTGCCCGATCGAGTTAAAGCAAGAATCCTACATGTCCCCCCTCGATGGACACGGTAACTAATCTGCCACAACAGGTCCTTCACAGTTACTAATGTGACGCACCAACCAAACTTCCAGAGAACAAGAGCCTGCCCATCATTTTCATCCTGCCCCCTCTTTTCTTTCCTCATCTGATGAAATAAAAGGAAGAAAGCATGGCAAACCATTCAGGAAAGTAACTACAATGAAGTTGGAGTTTTTGGTGAATTTCAAAAAAACTTAAAGAAGTTGAAGATGATCTCCTTTCTCCAAGATCTCTAATTTATAGGCGGGTGAATGATCATCGTCATCAATGTGAGTCTTGAAAACACACAAACTCTTGAATAGTTAGCCTATAACCCGAAAAGATCGACCAATTAAAGGGATAAGAAACCAACCATCACCACTGAGCCATTATGATGTTGGAAATCAAACTAGAGGTCATAATGGCGCAAGAATTTGAATCGACTCCTGACGCGACTAGATGGCAGCTGACAGTCAGGCATGGACTCCCCGTCAATCCTGAAGATCCGCAATGAATACACAGAGATATTTCGAGTGATTATCTGTGCGAGACACCAAAGATGAAGATAAAAAACCTCACCCAATAGACTCTGCTTCCCACTTCCCATCAGCATGCTCCGGGAAGAGCGAAAGAAGAAGAGGCATATATAGTGATCAAAATTTGACATCTATTAGGATCGTAACACGTGTCCTTCTCCGAAAGAACATGAGAAGGCATTCGGAAGCCCTTCCAGAACCACCAATATCCTAGCGACAATTACACCGTCACTCCCTTTTCGAAGACATCTCTCGCCCCGGAGTATGAAGTCATAGAACCGCCCAGAGCCGACTCGACTCAGACCCAATGCCCTACCACGTAGGCTCCTTTATCCATCACCACAGATGGATCAAGGGAACTTCAATCGCGAAATTTGTTACACTACTCTATCCTCCTCGTCCAAAACCAGCTTACAACTAAGCAGAGCAGTTAGAAATAACAATCGGTAACCTCCAGCACGCCAATCCTAACAACCTGAATATGATCTCGGTAGTTACAAGGACAAGCAAATTCAAATCAAAAATTAAAGATCTGCATCTATTCACATTCACTTCACCACTTCTGTCAAATATAAATACACCTCCTTCTCCAACGAGGTCACTTTCCTGATCCTCGAGCACATATCACATCAAGCTAGCAATTTCTCTCTGCTAGTCCACCACCACCACATCGGCAGTTTCTCTGTGTCGATTCTCTTATTACCAACTATTGATTCTCACGAGTCTTAGGCCAGCACTCCACTGGTGGTCCTAACCTTAAAGGCATCTTTTTCTTTGTGTGCTCTGACAGGTTCAATCGGGGGCGTCCAATTGCTTATAGCGGAGTTTTATCCACTACACAAGTCAAGCATAATTTGGATAATGTGAACATTATGCTATCAAGTGTTAAGTAAATGAATGAACAAGTAAATGTTCTCGAGTTGTATAAGTGAGAAATTTCAAGAAATGCTAGAGATATGGGAGGTCGAAACTTCATGTGTATTACCAAATGCTCACAAGATAAGTCATTACTCAACTAGAGCATATGACGAGTCATGAAGGTGTCAAAATTGAACACTGGAAGATTAGTAATTATAGGTTAAATTTGAGGCATCATGCATAAGACTGTTGTCCCAAGAAGACTAGGGTACAATCACTTGTGTTTTGATGATTCATAACTCATATAGTTAAAGAACTAATGACCTTGGAGTATTTACAAAGTCTACATGTTATTCAAGATCATTTTTTAGAGTTCAACTTTAACAAATGTATCATGAAACATCTCAATTTGAAGATTGAACCTCAAGTCAAATTCAGATGAAGAGCTCAACAAAAAGAATTCATATTATTGAATTGAATTTATGTTTGTAGTAAGAATTTTGTTAAAGTTTTGAATTATAGAATTTGAAAGCTCAAATTTTATATGAACACGCACATTTACCTTGGCGATTTGATGGGTTTTTGGAAATATATATTTAATTATAAAATGAATTTGAAGTATTGGTTCTCAAGAGAAAATTTTACCAAAAGTTGATTATAGTAAATAAATATCAAAAAAGTTTGAAATATGTTTTGGAATTATTCCATACATATTAGTGATTAAAAATCTTAAAGAAACTTATTTTTTATAATTTATAAGTTAAAATTAGTTTAAATAAAGTTTTAGAAGAATCTTAAAAAGTATATGATTTTCAATAGCCCTATACAGGACTTTCGAAATTAGATACTTAGTGTGCATAGAACTGATTTTGAGCTGAAACTTTCGATAGCTCTTGTGCACGTTTTCGACATCATGTTGCAAAGAAGTGAGTTAGTTGCAAAAACTGACTCATTTTTGATAGTTTTCTCTTCTTTTTTCTTAAATTATTGAAAATCATTTTTGACAGCTCACAAAAAGCATTTTAAGCATTTTTCACAATGTTTTGTTGCAGAACTGACTGACTCAGTTTTTACAGTTTTCTCTTTGAAAATTGGATACTTCAAAAATAACTTTCAACAGGCCTTATATAGCTTTTGAAAATGACATTCAGATATTAAAAAATATAGTTGTTTGTTACTGTTACCTGACAGCTTTTGACATATTTCCCTGTTGATTTTTAGCAATGTTTAATGTTTAGTTGCTATCAAAATTAAGCCTTTATAAATGTTTTAACATGTTTTCAGAGCCATTCTTAATCTAATCTTTGAGAGAAATTCTACAAAATTGTTAGAAGTCTTGTTTACTTTTATTCTAGTGAACCTCTAGTGAGAGATAATTGTAGGAGTTACTGCTCTAAGTAGATCTAGAGGGATCGATGCTTATAAGTGTTAGTTCGATTTCATAAATCGGTGATAGTGGCTTTTCTCCACAGGAATTGGAGACGGGGACGTAGATCTACAGATCGAACGTTGATAACACATCTTGGTATTTGCGAGTTTCCTCATTCTATACTTCCTCTTGTTTATTATTTTTCCTTATTATTGTTAATTGTTAATTGCAGTAGATAATTATTTAAATTGCTTAAATTTCACATTATTTGATTAGCATCACCTATTCACTTCTCCTCTAGGTGATTTCTAAAGACTACTCACAGTAGAATGCACATATTACTTTTGTTGATGATAGCTTTAGCTAGCTTACCATTACTTCAAATACAGTTAAGCTTAAAAAGCTTATTAGATAATTTTATATGACACTAGTCAAACCATCTTCATGTGAGCAATTGTTATCTTTAGTTTTGGCGGCTAGGGAACGTCTTCTTGAAGTGCACTACATTCATGTGATATAATTTTATGTTTAAGATAACTTTGTGCTGAGGTTTTTATCTTGCAACTTAAGCATATAATAAGATCTTTCTAACATAACCTAGACAAGGAATAGCTCAAGGTTCTCACAAAGTAATCCAAAAGATTTCAATTTGGGGCTTGTACCCTAAGCTTTCTTTTCTACTGGAGATACTTGCAACACTCATCTAGTAACCCTTAATGGTGCAAGGAAAAATGCAAGACTTGACGAATAAATATATTGCTTCCAACACTCCAATGGATTTCTTGTTGGAATTGAAGAATATAAAAGCGAATCTTTGAGCTGAATTATGGCAAGATCCGTTGATCGAATCAATTGGATGATAGTTGGAGTGTGTTCTCCTTCCATTAGGGATGAACGTGGTATATTCACATGTTCAATTCTGACTTCGAATGAATGAGATATTCAAGTCTAAAGATTGCCTAATTCAAAACCAAATGAGACTAAAGTTAGCTAAAAGCATTTAGTCCCACATTGGCCATGGGATGGAAGTTTATGGTGTATAAATAGAGAAAGTTGAGAACAAAGGGCGTGCCCTTTGGGTACTTGGAGTTTTCGCGCGCGAAAAGGAGGGAACTATGCCCGCACATGCAGGCATGCGCGCGCACGCGCCGCCGCTGGCAGCGGCGGCGGCCTGGTTCTTTTTGAATCCGGTCTCGCGGGTATGGGTTGCTCTGCTACCCGAACCAGACCCGCTCCGCCCGCCAACGGATGTCTGAAAACCGTCTGGGCGGTTGGACCGTTGTGCGGTTTGGACAGTTGGGCGGTTGGACCGAACGGTTGCGACGGTTCTGTCCGAACCGTCGCAACTGTTGAAATCTGGCGGACGAGAAAGCCCCTCCCGGAGCGCTATAAATAGCGCTCCGATTTCCCTTTCTCAGACACACCAACAGCGAAATCTCTCTCTTTGAGTTCTGATCTGCCTGAAGTGAAATTCGGAGTTCTGAACTGGGCTTCCAGCGTGAAGTAGGAAAGCGACTTCCAAAGAAGATTCTGCGAAATTTGTTCTGAAAGAGAATCAGAAAATTCAACAGATTCTGTTATAGAATTGTTGTCTGAATCTGGTACTTCTGAAGAAAAATATTCTTCAACATTCCTTCGTCCTCAACAGTAGGTGCTACTCCAAAATAAAGGCAAATATTCATCCGAAATTTATCCTTGTACCTCCGAAATTTGCCCTTGTAACGCTGCTTCAACGATCCTGTGAAGGTACTGGTTGACTACGGTCGACCGTACGGTGATTTAGTAGTGCTATCCAAATACCGTGAAGGAGTGTTGTATCTTGGGAGACCAGCGTCCATTATCCCGTTAGCACCGGTGCGGGGGATGTCTTAAGGAGATTCGCTCTAAGCGTACCTCACTCCAAATACTGTATAAGTGGATTAAGTCCTTTATACAGGGGATATACTTTACAGTATATCAAGACTGATTTAGATTCAGTCTAATTGGTGTTTAACCAAGGAAGGAAATTGAAAGGTGGTTCTTAAATTAAGGAACGTTCTATTGAACGGAAAACCTCCCACCTGATATTTGCCGACCTGGCCAATTAGATTGTTGATATCTCAGTGATCTTGATTAGTTGTCAGATTGATTCCTGTTAAGCAGAAACCAACATTTCTTGGGGCATAAAAAGTAGAACACTAATGGTTTACAAACTGTTACTCTTTCTCATTAAGCACTCCTAAAGTCGGATCAATTTTTAAGAAAGTGATAAGCTGTGCTATGCGCCAGAGCTAGGGACTAGCGCCTAGAGCCTAGGCAGACCTTAGGCATTTTCCTATTTTTTTTAATTTTTAATTTTTATTTAGGTGTATTACATATTAAAAACATTAAGAAAATCATGAAAAGGTACTAAATTTTCATGCCTTAATTCCATAAGACTTACAATTTTTTTATTAGCTTAAAATTAGTTTCATGTCCAATTTATTAAGTTAAAATCAAGTATCAACTAATACTTTATTATCTATAGTATATTTGACCTTACATAGCTACTTAATTATGGTTTATTTTGCTGGCGGTAGATGAAGTTGCAGCTGAAGTGCCAATGAATCAAAACATCCACTTCCTTTTACTACTGCAACAATAACTTTAACATGTTGTAATAAGAAGAGAAGAGGAGAGAACTGAGAGAATAGAAGATAAGGAGTAACAACACCCAACATCAGCAACAACATCAGCAACAACAAAAGAAGAGGAGCCAAGTAGTAGTTAACAAAAGATGAAAAGAAGAAGAGGAAGAAAGAAGAGGCAATGACAGTAGAAAAAGAAGATTAAGAAGAGAAGCGAGAAAGAAGAAGAAAGCAGTATAGCATTAGGAAGAAGGAAAAGAAGAGGAGAAGAAGCTAGTTCATAGAATTGAAATATGTAAAATTGTAAAATAGTAATTTTTTTTTTTAAATTTCTACCTCTATTCGCCAGCTAGAGGTCTTCAGCAATGTTCTATCCTTGATTACCAATGTTAGAGAAGTCGGAAGAGTTGCTGAACACCTGCTACGAGGAGTGCAGTAGGTACAAAATCAGCTCTTGGGTGGATGCTAGGGCATCTCTGTATGATTGAATCATATTTAAAGCAAAGCTAGTTAGACCTGCATTGAAGCGGGGAAAGCGGCCAGCCTAGACGTAAAGCAGGCAGCCTAAGCAGACCCAATCTGCCTAGTCAAACCTGGGAACCCAGAGAGGCAGCCAAGACCCAAAGCGAAGTGGCCCAGGGGCTGCCAACACTTATGCAGGCGCCTAGGTTGATTTTTAATACACTGAGACATGTGTTGCTAAATTGCAAAATTACAATCAACTGTAAGGGGAGAAAGACAGCGAGAAGCCATTATACCACCAAATAAATGTATGGATTGCAAACTTACAATCATTCTACAACTCCATTCTACAACTCCTAAACCCACCAAAATTTGTTCCTTTCTATTGATAACTATGCATCCATCTACCAAATATCTCCCATTAATTTCTACGATCACCCTATCATACCATTTGGTCATTGTACTTCATGTCCCTATCAAGTTACGTTATTATTGTTTGGTACTTTTGATGGGGTTATTTTCATCTAATTGATCTCTATCTTCTACTACGAGAACTACAAGAATTGTGTACGATATGTATAATCCCAAACTTGACGTACAATCACCACGAAAGGCTTTTTGATGTTGTATAACTCAATAACCATTGGACACCAAATTAAGTGTTGACTTGTATTCATGGAAAGAATCTAAAGTCATCTTCTTAGATCTACTATGTTCATAGTGCAACCAAATCTCAATAAAACAATTCTCTTTTATTACATTGATTTTTTTCCCCTCTCCAACAGTCACCTAATTACTAAATCATCCAATTAAACAAGAGCGACAAACAAAATCAAACTTTTCCCTTGGGGGAGAAGATCAGAGGAAAAAGCTTGGTAAAGTTTTAAAAATAGCTCAGAAGACCGCATGTGCACAGGGCGTGTACATTTGAAAAAGAAGGAAACAACAATTGACTGCCCAGTCAACCGGCCAGAAGCACTGAAATATGAAGATTGCAATCGGTCAATCGCCCGATTGACTGACCCGAGAGCTCTGCACAGGCCAGTTGGGTTATGGTTGACCAACGGTCGACTGCTACATGGAGTCGATTGACTGCCCGGTCGACCGCAAGATGTGTTCTGGCAGTTTGAGTTGGTTTCAGGTTTTTTTTGTTGAATCAGATTTCGATCCAAATTTGAATTTTCTTCTATTGATTGTTCCTCTGGCTATAGAAGGAGAGTCTCTGCATCCCAAATTGCAATGATTGCTTGACAATTATATTGGGAATTCTACGGTTTGTTTATGAGATTTCTAATGCATACCGTGTAGTTTCTCTAATTGGATCTTCGGATCACTTTATAGCCCTCGTAACTCTGTTGGTTGAATAAAATTTTCTCCCTTCTGCCCCGAGGACGTTGGCAAGTTACCGAACCTTGTTAAATTTTTTGTTCTCGCTTTCTCTTTGTATTTGTGTTTGCTAATTGATTCGTGATTGACTCAACGTTGTTACGCTGATCTGGGTGATTGGAGTGTTGTTGGGATTCCTCCGGAGGGCGCAACAAGTGATATCAGAGCATCCCACGTTCGGCTAGGGATTGTGTGTCGATCCCAAGAGCATCGTAGTCTATTCGGCGAAAATCATGTGTCGACCTCGGGGCGGCGTTGATCTGTTCGTGGGATTGTGTGTCGATCTCAGAACAATGTTAGATTATTCGTTGGGATGGATTTGGGTGTACATTGTTTGAAAATTCATCTAGAGTTTCACTTTGAGGTAAAATTTCAATCTTTATCTATTTGGATCTATTTTTGTTGATTTTCATATATTATTTGGTGCCTGCTGGAGGATATAACCGAGGTTAATCAATTCATGGTGAAGACCGTGAACATCGACCAGTCGAAGATTAATGTGATGAAGTTTGATGGGACGAACAACTTTGATATGTGGAGACGGAAAGAGATAAATACGTTGAACATGTAGAATTTGAAAGACACGCTGCTTTTGCAAGAGAAACCAGTGGAGACTTCAGAGAAGGATTCGAACAACATGAATCGGACGACATGTAGTGTCATTAGGTTTTTTTTTAGACATGACATAAGTATCATGTGATGAATTAGACTTCCGCAAGAAAGATTTGGGAGACCCTTGAAAGTATTTGATGAAGAGCATCAAGAATCGATTGCATCTGAAGAGGAGGCTTTATCGCTTTCAGTTAAAAAAAAAAGAAATCTCCATTGATCAGCACATGAATAACTATACGAAGTTTCTTGCAGACCTAACTAACGTGTATTAGGTGATTAAGGATGAAGACAAGGCGTTGATTCTTTTAAGTTCTCTTCTGAATGAAGAGTATGAGACTTTTGTTCTATGATCAATGGTAAGGTTTCACTTAGCTACAATGATGTGTCAGCTGCTCTTATGAATCACGACGTCTTCTTCTAATAGCACAACAACAGAGGCTTTAACTACAAGTGGATTGGGTTTCTATCATCGAAAGGGTAAGAAAGATGTTAGTAAGTCAAAGACTAGTAATTACAAATTGAAAAAGAATCTGTGTGCTTTTGTAAGAAAGTACATCAAAAGATTAATTGTCCAAGGCTCAAGAAGGAGAAGGGACTAAAATCAGAGACAAATATCGCACAGGCGGATGATGGCACTGATTCTGACTCTTCAGTGTTCTCTCTATTACTCCTACAATTTGCTATTAAGATGAATCTGAGTGAATTTTGGATACAGGTGCTACCTATTACGTTTGTCCCAAACGGGAGTAGTTTGCTAGTTTTGAAAAACTAGATAGAGGCTTGTGTCATTCAGAGATGGACACACATGCCAGATTAAAGAGATAGGTACAGTTCGTATCAAGTTGTCTGATGGGATGGTAGGAAAGTTAAAATATGTAAGATACGTTCTTCAGTTGAAGAACCTTATCTCAGTTATAGCTTTGGAAGCGCAGGGCCTGAGAGGGACTCTTGGAAAAGGCGTTCTCAAGAATGTCTAATGGCTCATTGGTTATTCTGAAGGGCATTCGACGCAACAACTTTAACTACTTGAAGGGAGTGCAGTTACTGAAAATTTGGTACCTTCATAATGTTTGTATAGTGACTCTACCAGTTATGGCAGATGAGGCTCGGATATGATGGTTTGGATTCTTTGCAAGCTTTGACGAAGTAAAGATTATTAGAAAGTGCATTGACCTGCAACTTGAAATTTGGTTAATGTTGTGTTCTGGACAAGACGACGAAGGTGAAAGTTGGCATTGTTATTCACCACCCAGAAGATCTTCTTGATTGTGTTCACATTGATGTTTAAGTTCCTACAAAGACTGCAATGCTTGGAGGTCATCGGTACTGTCTCTTTTGTTGATGATTTTTCTGCTGGTTATTGGGTATACCCTGTGAGACAAAGGTTTGAAGTCCTAATTTCATTCGTTAAGTGGAAGTTAATGGAGAAACAGACCGCTAAGAAATCAAGGTGCTCTAATTTGATCATGTTGGAGAGTACAATGATCGATTTCTGTGATTTGTCAAAACAATGGTATTGGTATTCACTTCACAATTGAAAAACATGGGATGGCTAAAGAGATGAATTGTTCCTTACTGGAGAAGGTTCGATGTTTGTTGTCTAATGCATAATTATACAAGTCATTTCGGCTCAGGTTTTGAAATATACTAGTCATCTCATGAATAGGTTGTCAACAATTGCGATAGGAGGTAAAACTCCATTAGATATTTGGTTGGGTGAAGCTGCTTAAGGCTGCTTTGGATTTTGAATGTCTAGCCTACTTTAGTGTCAAAGATAACAAGTTGAATCTGCGAGCAAAAAAGTGTGTTTCTAGGAGTAAAAAAATTTGAAATTCTACAAGCTACGGGACTTCGAAACAAGAAGACTGTCTTGAGCAAGTATGTCACATTTGATGCGGCTTCATTTTTGAAGTCTACCATCTCTCAGCAAGTGGAGAAGATGAAGACCAAAGATGTATCACAGTGAGAGGAGGTTGATGCTATTCCACCATCCCTAGTTGGTTCAGTATCAGTTGAGATCTCACCGAATGTGACATCGGGCGGAGATCGTGTTGCTGTTTTGAATGCTGAACAGGCTGATTTGATTGCAACGAAAAGAACCAAAAGAATCCATAAAAGTAAGTTGTGAAAAAGTGTGAATCTCAAGTCGATGAGCTAGATCATTTTAAGTTCAAGACTGTTGTCTCCATGACGATCGTGATGATGATATTCATATGACTCAACCAGTTGAGCTCGTTGCTACAGATTTGATTTCAGTTGATGGTTGAGCTTTTTGAGCTCGTTTGGATGAATTACGTGTGACTTGATCTCTTGAGTAACCTTAACAGCGTAGCCAATTGCTGAGCTGAAGTTGGCAATTCGTGATGTTCAGCTCAGAGGAGAATTGTGGTGGAGAAGATCAGAAGAAAAGCTTGGTAGAGTTTTTTAAAACTCATTGGAAATAGCTCACAAGAAGGGCGGTGGACCACGTAGTCGACTGCATGTGCACAAGGTATGCACGCATGGAAAAGAAGAAAACAATGGTGATCGCTCGGTCGATCGGCCAGAAGCACTGAAAGATGAAGATTGCAATCGTCGGTCGACCCGAGAGTTCTGCAAAGGCTAGTTGGATTAGCGATCGACCGCTACATGGAGCCGGTCGACCGCCCGGTCGACTGCAAGTAAGGTTCTGGCAGTTTGGGTTGGTTTCAGGTTTCCGTTTTGAATCGAATTTCGATCCGAATTTGGATTTTCTTCTATTATTTGTTCCTACGGCTATATAAGAAGGATTTCTGCTCCCAAATTGTACCGATTTCTTGACAATTGTATTGGGAGTTTTAAGATTATTTTGTTTGTGAGATTTCTACGGCCTAATGGGTAGTTTCTTTAGTTGGATTTTCGGATCACTTGGTAACCTTTGTAAGTCTGTTGGTTGAATAAAATCTGCTTCCTTCTGCTCCGAGGACGTAGGCAAGTTGTCAAATTTTATTAAATTATTTATTATCGCTTTCTCTTTGATTTGTGTTCATGCTAATTGGTTCGCGATTGGCTCGACCGTTACGCTGATCTTGGCGATCGACGTGTTCTTAGGATTCCTCCGGAGGGCGCAACAGTTGCATTTTAAATTGAGAAAACGTCTCAATTAGGCAAGGAGAATGGATATAAAAATTATGGTCCACTAACATTTCAGACTCGTAGATACCCTACAATTGCAAAGTAGACGATGTCTTACAAGCTTTTGACTTCTGATCTAGAAATTTTGATGAACAGTCCTACTTTTATAGCATGCTCTCCATTGTGGCCCACAATGGACCATGGGGATAGTTTGATCATTCCCTTGGCTTGATCCTCTCCTTATCCTTCTACATGTTGATGATATGCTTTCCCATTATACGTGTTGCCTTGGTGTGAACATAAAGTTACTCTGCCTTCGCGTGTGTTCACAAAGTTGCTCCTTTGCATAAACATAAAGTTATTCCAAAAGTAACTCTGATCTCTTTAATCTTTTCTTTGTATTAAAAGCAACTTTTTTAAAGCCTTAAGGAAGGGATGCTAACTTGAAAAGAGACTTTGCCTTCTCATATTTGATTGGACGATGACCTTTGTCCTTACTGAGCATTACAATTAACTAACTAATTAAGCAAACAAGAAACAACCATTTATTGACAAAATTGACTTTTGTTTGATCATTCAAAATGTTCTAAATTATCTATCGGAGTCCTAGTGCTTGTATTGTCAATATGGTAGTCCACTTTACGACACGTCTTTCTACCGACTATCAATTTGGATCACATTCTCATTAAAAAAAAAAAATCAAGAGAGGCTAAAAAGAAAACAAAACACAAATTTCTGGTATTAAAAATGATGATCTCTGTAGAAACAAGGAAAGCCGTAACATCCCTAATTTCAATAGTCTAACTGTCACTTTCTTGTCCAAAACGAGAACATGCTCCTAGGATATCATTAACGCATTACACAACTATTACCAAAAGTAAAACATATGAGATTTATATATAATTAATTGATTTATATTATCCTTTCTGTGCACCATCATTTTGCTAAAACTCACCACTAAGCGCGTTTTTTAAAACACAAGCATAGACTTATTCAAAACTTACAAATTTATACTTAGATTTATTTCATCCTTAGGAGTAGATTGCAAATCAAGTATTTCGAGATTAATTTTGCATAGATGGTGTACCGACTAAAAGTCATATGGATAATTGGATTATAAAAAATATAAGAATATTTAGGATGATTTGTGGATTTAAAGAATTTAAAGGTTATAGGTAAGGAAAGAATTGAGATAAGAAATCATAGCATACCACCAGTATCAAAGTTATTATACATGTGAACAACAGAAGCTTCTCGAAATTTCGGGACTCAGATTTTATTGATTGTACTTTAAATTTGGCCTTACCTGGAACACTCTTAAGTATAGGTTTACCAGATTCATGTTTATATTATAGTATGGTATGTTGAATCAATGAATCAGATTAAATAAGAAATCATGCCAATGTTGTTTCCTCTCCTATTGTTAAAAATGAGATTTATGTTTAAAAAATATAATTGATTATTTAGGCTCAACATTGAGCCAATGTGCTTTTAATCATGATAGATTGGAATCTATATTTCACAAAAAATATGTTCTACATATGCATGCACCCTCCACGGCGTACACCACAGGTATACCATGCTCACACCAATATGTATGTTAGAGCACACACCTGTACACATTACGGCCACAAAGGCCATTTGGCACAATTTTACTATAATAGAATAAATATATTTAGTGCTAATATTTAAGATCGAAAAAGTACTAACCCCAAGGGACCCAAAAAAATTGAGTACCAAAATTCACACCAATTATTTTTGATGTAGTTGTGGGCTCTCACAAGACGTGAAAGGATTGTTGCCTTAGTGCTGGATGCAATTGGACTTGATAGACAAATTCATGAATGCATCACTATCAAGGTGTTTAGGTGGGAGGACCACCTCGTTTTAGAGAAATGGAAAATGGAGATTAGTTCGATCGGTTTGGTAACTATCTCTATCCTCTATATTTTATTTACATGTGCTTTAATTGGATGATTCTTTAGCATATTATGATTTATATATTTTGGTTTACTTGTTTTAAATAAAACTATTTGTTAAAACTTGTGATGTATATATATAATCGTTGAGATACACTTGATCTTCATGTTATTCATATTCTATTTCATTTGTGTACTCAATTATTGTTTTGATTATATTTGTATGTTCTAATTTTGAAGATTCTTAAATTTGTACATGTAAATCCCTGAAACTGATTTGGTTTTGTTTTGCTATCGCATTTATACATGTTAGATTCTTTATGAGAACGTTTTTATTGTTTTTGCTCCATGTATGTGTTGCCCAAAAAGCCTTTAACCTTAGTTTTGATGATGATGGAACTCATGAGGTTATTTTGTACTAATAAATATTTGTAACTTATGTTTCAGGAAAAATCTAAGGAACGATTGGCTTTACTCAAGACTCACAACTTTAGAAGCTATCTTCAAAGAGATCCAAAACCTAAAGCACCTAGAGCACTCATAGCCCTCATGATCGAAGGCTAGCTCGAAGTTTAAAGAAGGATCAAGATAAGAAGCAAAAAAACATTTATTTTTGCTCTTTTTAGTCATGTAAGAATTAGAATGTTAAAATCAACCTAGATGATCGAGAAGCTCATGAGTCACCCACACTTCCATACTTCTGTGTTTTGATTCTATATTTCTTGAAAAAGAATTTTCATTTTTGAAACAGAATTTCAAAACGTTTTTTTTGAAACTTAGAATTTACAAAATAGAATTTTCTTTTCCTACAAAAACAAGTTTTACATTTTGTTTATGTGTTGATCCGTTGATCCAGTTTCACACATGCTTTTAGCTTCAAACATATTAATGAACTATGTTTTATAAAAGGAATTTATAGTATGTTGTGGAAAAATCAAAATGTATTTCAGAACTTTCAAAAATATTATTTTTGTTCTAGGGTCAGTTGATCGCACGGTCGACCGTTGGTAGAGCAGATTTGCTCTACTGGTCGACCGCACGGTCGACCGATTATATACGGTTTGCACAAGTGAAAGCTTGTGCACACCGGTCGATCGATCGTGTGCTGTGGGTCACTAATTTTACCTAGCGACGGTCGACCGACCAGTCAATCGCTAACCCCCAACGCTCAGAAATTCAATTGCTGGCAGTCAACCACCCGATCGGCCGACAGGCTGTCCCAAACGGCTATATTTTATTTTGTCTTTTTATGGGCTAATCCAATTTTTGGGTTTAATCTCTCCCCTAAACCTCTATAAATAGGGATACAGTGATTTAAACCCCAAGAATTATTAAGATTTGAAAAACACTATTTTAGAAAACATTTGAACTAATTTTTGAAGAAAAATTCTCCTTGAGCTACATTTCTACATCCAATATCTTCAAGGCTTGGTTTTTCATTTTCTACATTCTCAGAGCTTCTCCACATATAACTCTGAGCTTCTTCTTCATCCAAGTTGATTCTAGAAATTAATTCGTGAGCCATTTTCCGGAGATAGAGAAGTAGATCTTTTATTCGTTGGAGTTGTAGAGGTTGTGGCCTCAACAAGCTTGCGGGCTTATTATCGTATAAGGTGTTGCAGCACCAAGTGAGAAGGGCTTGCGGGTCCTAGTGTTCTTAAAGAGAACTTGTAGAGTGGTGATCTCGCGGGATCAAGCATAATAGAAATTATTCATTGCGGTGAAGACAGGGACGTAGAGCAAGTGGCTCGAATCTCGAAACATATCTCCGTGTTTGCGATTTTCTTCTCTCTATTTCTCTCTACTCTACTCGCTCTGTATTATTGTGCAACTCCAACTTGCTCCTCTTTTATGCATGATAACTATTGTACTTCATAATATTTGCTTTACATTGTCTACTTGTAATCTATTATGTTAAATAGTTTAGTTGATTTTTAATTCGCATTATTTGATATAGTTCTATAGCCATCACCTATTCACCCCCCTCTAGGTGATTTCAGTATGCATAAATCTTGTTAAAACAACATGATATACATATTGTATCTATAAGTCACTTAAGTTATATGTCATATATTCTATGTACCCATACATGTACTCAATCTTTATTTGAATATATATGTATGCTTTAGTTTTGATAAAACTAACATATATCATGGAATTTATCTTACATCTTTATATGCTTAATAAATATCTTGTTAATAGATATATTTAATAATTTGAGTTTATCTCCACTAATCTTGATATCGTTTGGTGAAAAAGAATTTTCTTGATTTGTGATCTCATCAAGTTTCTATATGTCAAATTTTGAAAAAGAATTTCATATAAGTTTTGGGTTTGTACAAAATTGTTTATTCTCATAAAAAAGTTATTTGCATGAATCTTTTACACTCACCTTATGTTTACTCATGCAATTGATTATGGACTTTTTTCTTTGCGTTTCATTCATGAGCATATTCATTCTATATAGATTTTGAGTGATAACTCTTATGTAATTATCATATTTCATGAGATGTATATAATTAGTTTCTTGTTTGAGAAATTTAAATTACATTCCAAAACTATTTTAAAATTAGTTTTTTTATTCTTTACTTGGTAGAGTCTTCAATCTATACTCAACTATTTTTAAATCATTATTTTTGAAAACTTCTACCCTTAGTGGGAGGATGGTTGGGTGATCAAGTTGTATGCTTAAATAAATATTTCTTTGTCACGTGCATGTAAGTTGTGATTTTAACGAGTTATACACATAATTCTCATGATATTTAATCTATTGTATACTCATTCTTATTTATCTATATATGTATACCTCAAGATTTCAAATGGTAATAATTTTCATTAGTATCATACATATATATGATTGATTGTGCATGTTTTAACAATGTGCATACATGTTTCTATAGCACTATTAATTTCATACGAAGCTTATGTTCATTTTAAATTGGTATCATAAATTGATACTCATTTTAATTGTTATCATGGTTTGATATCACTTTCTATTGATATCATCTTTCAAAACTTATGCATTGGTTTTGTGATTGTTTCAAAAAGGAGAAGAACTTTCTTGATTTAAATTTAATTTGGTATCTTATTCCCTACTTTTTGAGAAAAATATTTTAATAGCTCATATTTTCATTTGATATCAATTATCACAATTAGTATATACTTTTCAAATTTATTCAGAATTTCAAAATTGGTATTGTGGGTTTTCACTTCATGTTTAAATCTTTATGATTGTTTTGCAAATTGGTATCTAAGTTGATTTCAAAATTGTTTTCAATTTTTATTGGTATGTGATTGTTTACAACTGGTATACATTGTTTTGATTTCTTTCTCGCACCATATATTTGTTTTTGATATGTCTTGCCTATATGTAAGAAAAGTTAACTTAACGTCCCCTCTATATATTCATTTACTTTGTTTGCTTACCCTTTTGGTGATGAATTGATAAAAAAAGGGGAGAGATATTTAGAGTTTATATATGCATATTGTATTTTATGTTGTGCATATATGTTTACCTTACTTGTTTTTTAGCAAGGAGGAGAGAAATTAAGCTCAATATATGCATGTTCTTATTTTCATGATTTGTTTGGTATTATTTAGTATCTAGAGCTTTTACTAAATATCTTTAAATGTTTTATGTGATGCATGAGTTAAGAGAGAGCTTTCACAAAACTTATCTTTAATCCATGCATATATAACTCCATGAGTTTTGTCATCATCAGAAAGGGAGAGATTGTTGGCCCAAAGGCCTGTCACTCTAGTTTTTTGATGATGATTAACTCATGTAATTAAAGTACTAATAACCTTGTGTTTATTACGTTTCAGATATTCAATCAAGATCATAGTTGGTGTTTACCTTCTTCAAGCTAAGACACGTTGCTTCAAGAGCTCAAGTATAAAGAACACATCAAGTACTCAAGATGGAGTCTAGTTCAAGAATCAAATTTGGATCAAGTCTACATGGAGAAGAAGATCTTCAAGAAGATTTGAGTTTAGATCTTATGTATATAATAGATTAGTTTTGATTGCTCAAGCTCTCACACACACAAAGTTTGATATGGTTTTCAAGAACAAAAATTTTGATTTCAGTTTAACACGTTCACGTTTTTGGTTTCATGAATAGATTTCATCAAAAATAAGTTTATATTGGTTTATGTGTATTGGATTTCATCCATCTACATTGTTGCTTCAAACATGTTTAAAAAACTTATTTTGATGAATTGAATTTATGAGTATACGTTTTGTATTTATCAAAACTTATTTTGATGAATATTGTTAAAAGCAAGTCTATATTGTTTTACATGTGGATTGGATTCTATCAATGCACATTGAGCTTCAAATGAATTCAACAAACTTGTTTTTTTATACCGGATTTCCATTTTACAAGTTTTGTTTTTGGAAAAATAGGGTTTTGTTTCAAGATTCAATTTCTCCATCTTGAAAATAAGTACACATGTTGGTACCATGTGTTGATTTTTTATCATATATATATATATATATATATATATTATATATATATATATATATATATATATATATATATATATTCCATTGTACTTATATGAACTTATTTTTGTGAAATTTATTGAGATTTATTAAAATTTAATTGAGTTTAAAAGTTGTTTAAAAAATACCCTATGTAGTATTTTGGGGTTGAGCCCGGTCAACCGAAAGTGCACAGCCAAATGCTTGTGCATGTTGGTCGATCGACTAGTCGACCGCAGAGAGGCTCAGTACTCTCTGCTGTTTCCGGTTGACCGGACAGTCGACCGTCAGAGAGCAAAGCTTTCTGGATGTTGGGTGCGGTCGACCGCCCGATTGACCGGCAAACCCCCAACGATCAAAAATTGATTTGATCGTTGGTGGTCGACTGACCGGCCAAATCTAGCAGAAATTGACCCCCAACGGTTAGTTTCTTCCATGACCAATATATAAGGGTTTTAAGCTGATTTTTCTCTAAGAATTTTCAAGAGTTTTAATCCCGGTTTTCTAGTGTTTCATTGTCTATTTTCTAAAGAGTTTTTCAATAAGTTTTGGGATTCAAATCTATATCTTTTATATTGTTTCAAAGTTTTGGAAAATCAAAGAAAACAAGTTTTGAGAAATACAAGTTTTTGTTTTTTCAAGTTTCTACATCTTCATAAAAGTTTTCCTAATTATTTTCTAAAGAGCTACATTTCCAAAATTTTTGTTTTCTTACAAGCTTGAGCTCTCATTGCTAAATCTATCTTTATAGGATTCTAAGTTGTGTGAGTTTTGGTTTGTGGTCTTTGTGATCACAAGAGTTGTAAACCTCTTCCTTTGCTTTGTGCTTTGATTTTGTGCCCTCCCTCTTGTGTAGAGGTATATTTGACTTTATAACTTGACTTTGTGTCATCCTCTTGTGCAGGGGATTGTAACTTCTGTGGAGTTGTTTAGTGGAGAGAGTTAAAATCCTTCTAGGTGAAGGCGATGACGTAGAGCTTGGTGCTCGAACCTCGAAGCATATTCTTATGTTTGCGTTTGCTATTTCTCTCAATGCTACTCTTATTATATCTTTCATCACGATTATTGTTCATACATATATGCTTGATACTTTATATGCTCACACTTGTATTGTACCAAGAGAGCTACTGAAGCAACTCAACTCTTAGTCTAAAGAATCTTGAGGAGAAGTTCTAGAGTCCTTCACCGAAAATTCGATTTCACTCTTTGGTTATCTGTTGTGTCTTAGTTTCATTAGTTTAAGTTTTAAATTCCGCATTTGATTAGCAATATACCTATTCACCCCCCCTTTAGGTGTACTTTCACCTAAACTTGCGAATCACTTGGTCCATAAAAGTGAATGTTTTTTCTGCAGCGAAGTCCCCAATAAATTGGTCGTAGATTAGAGAAAAAGTTGCAGAAAATCAGCAAATAAGTTAAATTCTTGAAGATTCACATAGCAAACGGAATAAACAGTTTAACCCGACAGACCCTTCTACATCAGCATTCTAGTTCTTGCAAACAGTTATGATTTGAAAAATCAGGCATGATTGCCTCAACACATCTCATAGGATCAAGTAACAAATTATTTTTCCTTATAAATATCGGAAAAGATGGTGTGTGACTATTAGGAAGATCTCGATGATTCGAAACTTAATTTGAGACAGACATTTGGTAGCAGATTCAGGAAGTTTGAGAGACTACTGCTAGGAAGCCTTTGAGAAAAGACTCGTGTATCACGCCATCAATCTACAACTAAGGAAGGATTCAATTAGGGAAACTGTGTTAATGGGGCAAATCAAAAAGATGGAAACAGACAACTGAGAATCCAAATGAGAATAGGACTCACCAAGTCACTAATTAAGGAACTATAATCACCTATCAAAGCTGACTAGTTGATGATAATCAAGTCTCCAAGCAAAATGCACAGTGCTCACTGTTAATACGCTCAACCTGGAATACCAGAGACTCGAAGAAAATAAATAAATCTTGACCGACTGCATCAGATTCTAAAATATGAAGAAATAAAAACAAACCTACAAAGAGGCACAATGGATGTTAAAGCCAATAACACATAAAATTACAGAACTTTTCTCAGCTTTATATATCATTTCTGTGTTTTAGATCGGTGGCATTTGAGTTTTTTATGTGGAGAGATTTTTATGTGCATATATAGAAAATCTCTATACGTATCAACTTAAATGTCAAAAGGTAAATAACAGAATAAATGTGATGTTATGGGTCCGTTTTGGTGAGGGCTGATTGTAACTTTAGGATCTTGGGATTCGATGAAATACGATATTTATATGTTAAGGTATATGATGAATTTAGAAAACAACACGCACATAAAATAACAGAAGAATCTCCATGTTGTACAACTGTAGTTTCTGCTGGAGATAGCTTCATGTAACTTTATGATTCCAATGTCATCTTCGCATATTTTGTGTGTCAGGATTATTTCCATAGAAGCTGTGCAAGCAACCTTAACTCAAAAAGGAAGACACAAACGATGAGTTCTACGAATATAATCTTTTCACAGGTGCATTATGCCTATAGATCAAGTACTGCAGCAGCTCTAATGGAAACAACTGTTCTCGTCACAGTTATTCATTATAACACTTTGTTATTTTCTTACATTAGAAACAACATAATAAGAATATTTTTTGCTGTCGAAAATTATTATGAAAAAATAGTTATAATTGGCACTCTTACATACTATTTTCGAACTGCTAGAGACACGCAGTCACACATGTAACTGCTTAAGAAGAGGAGAAATGTTAAAACGTTCTGTAATAGAATTCGCGAGGAGTTAATTAGATTTATTACATATTGGATCGTCTTTGATACTATAAACTAAAAATTCATATATTTAGGGTTAAGCAGCTGAAATTCATTCATCAAAAGGGGAGCATATCATTGAACCTATACTAGTGAACCTTCCACTTGGTGAATTACTGAAACCATCCAGGGAGCAAGACTTCATCGGTATTTTGATGAACAAAAGAAAAGTGTGTGTGTGTGTTTGTGTGTGAGAGAGAGAGAGAGAGAGAGAGTTGAAGATGGAAGTGCTCGGCCGTACAAGCAGCATTAAAGGTTGGGGGAAGAGAGCTCGTGATACTGTCTTCCTCCTTTCTTTCTCTGCAGCCATTATTGTGAAGAATCACATTACAGTACACTCCATTACACTGGAATGTCAGGCATCAACGACTAAACCGAATGCTTTAATTTTGGGTTTTGGGAATCAAACTTAAAATCAAGAACTACCCCAGAGGGAGAGAGAGAGCCAATCAATTGAAATTTTAAGGGCAATCCAAGTTAACCAGTGGGCGTACTTTCTGGTACAGATACAGGGTCCCAAAAAAGTGTAGCGAATTTTTCGTGGTGGAGATGGACTCGTACTAGAACGAAAAGAACACGCCCATGCCATGCCCCCACCTCTCCCCTTATCTTCTTCTTATTTCTTCTTCTCTCTCTCTCTTCTTCTTGTGTATGGGCTTGAGATGAAAGATGGGAGAGATGATGATGGGATGTGATTGACACATCTCCCACTAAGTTCTCTGAACTGAAACAATGAAACCAAAGAGAGAAAACGACAAGAGAACTCACCCCAGCTACCATCTACTCAAGCAAGG
>JAVJIF010014131.1:0-94504 GCA_038442645.1 Agave tequilana | reverse complement strand
TAAAGAGCTTGAAAGTAAATGCAATAGAATAAGAAAGAATTGAGAAGGAAAGCTTGAGCCTTTGTATTAAGTTGTCACTTCTTCAATTATAGAGATCTCTCTCACTCTCAATCTCTCTTTTCTGGATCAAGAAGAAGAAAATAAAAATTATACAAGAAGACTAAAGAGAGCTTAAAGAAATTCTAATTAATTACCTAAACAAAATGTTATTCTCTCCTCTCTTTTTACCGAGGCCCTGGGGTCTATTTATAGGTTTCAGGAGAAGATCACATCCAACAACAGCCGTAGGATCAATCGCTTGATCAACGGCCAAGGAAGTGTCACGGATCCGCGGCCAAGGCTGCGTTACCGCGGCAGCATCTTGGCCGTTGCGCCAACGATTTCTCTGACATTCTGTTATGCTACGTGTGCCCAGCTAGAGCTTATAGAAGTTGAAAAATATACTTTGGATCGTTCCAGAATTGGGCTTCATGATTGTGGGCTCCTATAAGCACCTTTAATTCCTTAAAAATCCCAAGATTTGAGCCTTCTTCTCCATTAAAGAATGGACCTGAAAAATAAGAGAGAAAAATAATAAAAATCCTATTTTTATTAACATAAAGCATGATAAGGTGGTATAAAATGATGCAAAATGAACTCCAATCACATCCCCATACCTAGCTTTTGCTCGTCCCCAAGCAAAATAAGCAAAGAAAAAAGAGAAAAATACTAACTAATTTATTACACCACTTTCGTAGGTGACACGATTGCACTGAACTCGTGCAACAAGCCGTTAAATCTCTAGGTTACCCTAAAGGAGGAGTGTTGTCTACTGAGAGTTTTCAGCGGATTGCACCACAAAATCCCAAGAAAAAAGAAAAAAGTTAGTGTTTTTTTCAAAAAGAAAAGGAAGATAAAAGTTTATGATCCATTTTTTTCAAGAATTTCGATGATTAAAAGGTTTCAGATTACTCTAAACTTTTCCCTTTTTATAAGTCTCCATTCGAAGTTTCATTTTCAACTTAGATTAAGTTTTCAAAAATAAAGAGAGAACTAGATTTTGTATCAAGCCTAACATATATACATTTATATGTATGAGGAATTATTCTTAGACTATACTACATTTATTTATATATATTATTTATTTTTATTTTTATTTATTTATTATATATTTACATTTATTTATTCCCTTAGCTTCATTAGGCTTTCTAATTCACCCATGTAGCGAGCCATTTACCGATGACTCCCAGGCCAGAAGGTCATAGGGCACCAGATGAGGATACATCCCTAAGGTTCAAGGACTCAAGTAAATTAGGCCACGAATGCTAAAGACGCAACCACATTTAGGCGTGAGGTTATGCTTCCTAAGGCACAACTAATCAGCTTAATTGGTGATCAAGTTTTTATTCATTTATCTATAATTTTTGTCTTTTTCTTCTTCTTCTTATATATATATATATATATATATATATATATATATATATATATATATATATATATATATATATATATATATATAAACAAAGTTACTAAGTCCTTGATTAATCCATCAACATGTAAATGTATATAGTGCTTAGGAAAAATTCAAAGTCTAACTATGTTTCTATTCTTTTCTTTCTTAACCTATAGATCCAACTATACTTCTTATTTTGACTTATATTAAGAAATCCTAGTTTAGAATTTCCTTAATTCCTAAGATCAAGTTAATTCTTTTTAAAAATGGATCACAGAAAATATTTTTCTTTTTTTTATTATTTTTTTCTTTTTTATATAAGAAAGAAAAATCTAAGAAAATCCTAGAAAATCTAGAAAAAATCCTAAAAACTAAAATAAATTCTATGTTAGTATCTACCCCCATACCTATCTCGTGCATTGTCCTAATGTATGCAAGTAAAATATATGCATAAAATAGGTAAAAGAAAGATGTCACCCCTCCTTCGGCTCAGACCAGCGGTGGTGCTCGGTCTGGCCGACAGCGAACGCCTCAGACCCTCCTCAATGCGGTCGAGGCGAGTGGCTACTCCTCAACCTGCTTCCTCAGTCTAACTGACCCTTAAAGATCTTTTTCATGCCTTACCAAATGGTAGACATGAAGGCTCGTGAATCAGTTGGGGGTCCTGCTGTCAAAAGGCCGGGTCATCATCATCCTCCAAAAGTTCCTTCGAAGAGGACTCGGCCGGGGCATCTTCGGGCTGGACACTAGGGGTTCAGACCGCATGGAGGCAACTATTGTAAGCACTTGTTGCCCTTTCTGGTGCAACAAATACTCTATCGTACGAGTCAAAGACCGCATATGGTAAGATGTTCCTACACAGACGAGTGATCAAAACTGGATGTGAGTATTTGGCACCGCGAGTGCTCGTGGAGTTCGTGATGATACTGTGAAAAATAATCGTGTTAATGCAAACAGTGTACTGCCTAGTCATGAGATCGTGAATGATTTGTAGCACAGACCTATTAAAGGAGGTCGTAAGGTCAAGCCCAAGGATACTGCGTTGGATCCAGCGTCCAATGCAATGTATGTTACGAAACATAGTACTGGCTTTGAGCCCCCTATCCTGTTCGGTACAACGAGCCCCCATGACTGTCATGTAGTCACTTAATGGCAGGGGGCGCGATGGTGCGGGTTGCTGGGGACTTAGGTGTAGTCTTCCAACATATCAACAGTTATAACAAGGTCCCCAGTAGGCATGTGCACCATGAATTGGTTGGTGTCAAAGTTAATAGAGGTTTGATCAAGTGAAGCATAGAAGAGCTTGACAAGCTTGGGACAATGGTAAGCCTCATGGTCAGAGTTATCGTAAACTAATACATACAATTTCATTCATGAATTCTATCCAAAAAGATGTGGCCATAACCATTAATATCGCTAAAAATTCTAGAAAAGTCTTTCTCAGCAAATATGGATAGTGCCATGACTGAAAATACGAAGGATAGGAGAGAAATTCGCAAACCTCCCCCAGATGACGTGGGGAAAACCAAAACCAGATTGCAGAGAGCAATCAACTGGGAGAACATGTAATTGGCTGTAAATCTGAGATCTACATACAGCAATGACTGCAAGAAAATTTGGCGGCACTTCAGACTCCACCAGATGGCCGCGGATGCGTGGCAAAAACCGAGAAAACGCGGCTTGTTCAGAGAGGTAGGGGCTGGGAAAATTGGTGTGGCGCTCTCTTCTCAGATTTGATTTTAGATGGTAGGATAGAGAACAAAAGAGAGGTTGGGGGGTTATATATAAGGGCCTGAGAAGGGTAGATTTTTCAAATTTGCCCAAGGTAAAAAGTGAAAATTTCAACCCTAAGGAAAATTCTGGTTATTAGAAGGAAAAGGAGTATATATAGGAAAGAAAACCTAAGTGCTTATAAGCACTTAGGTCCATTATTATTTTTATATTTTATCTTATTTTCTTGTATATTTTTTTATTTTGTTTTTATTTTGTTTTAATTTACAAGGGAGGTCCCAAAAGATTTACAAGAAACACCAGGGGAGAGGGTAGAAAAATTTGGTCACATGTACACTGGGTCACAAAGACCCAGTTCAAGAATATTGTGTGACTCAGACTCTGTGGTGTAGAATGGCTTAAGTCATTGGCCATTAACTTTGAACATGTTGCCACTCTTTGGATCAGAAATTTCAATCGCACCATGAAGGAAGACTGTTTGTACAATATAAGGTCCTGACCACCTGGTTTCACCTTACCAGGGAAAGGTGGAGTTTAGAATTGTACAATAGAACTTTTTGTCCGAGGACAAAATTCTTCCTTTGAATGATTTGTCCTGAAAAAGTTTAGTTCTGTGTTTAGAGATCCGAGCATTATCATATGCATCATTTCTTAACTTTTCCAGCTCGGAAATCTGCAACTTCCTCAAGTTACCGAGTTTTTTTAAGTCAAAATTTAACTGTTTTATTACCCACATAGCACAGTGCTCTAGCTCCATAGACAAATGGTAGGGCTTCCCAAATATAACTCGATATGGAGACATACCGAGGACAGTCTTGTAGGTGGTACGATATGCCCATAAGGCATCAACGAGTCTGATGGACCAGTCCTTAAAGTTCTATCCTACAGTTTTCTCCAATATCAGTTTTATTTGTCTATTAGTAACTTCCACTTGCCTGTTCGTCTGAGGGTGATAAGCCGTTGACAATTTATGAGAAATAGAGTATTTTTGTATTAAGGCTTCAAAAGCCCGGCTAGAGAAAGACTCCTGTTGTCACTAATTATCGCACGGGGGGCTCCGAAGCATGAAATGATATTTTCCCTTAAGAATTTGATGACAACCTGGTTGTCATTTGTTCTCATCAGAACAGCTTCAGCCCACTTTGAAACGCAGTTACAGCTACCAAGATGAATGGTTGCCGTAAGACATAGGAAAGGGTCCCATGAAATCGATGCCCCATAAATAAAAAATTTCTACCTCCAAGATCAGTGTAAGGGCATCATGTCTCTTTGTGTGATTCGACCCGTCATTTGACATTTGGCACAGAGTTTGCAAAAGTATAAGCATCCTTGAAGAGAGTGGGCCAGTTGAACCCACTCTGAAGGACTTTCTCAGCAGTTTTTCGTGGACCAAAGTGTCCACCACAAGCTAACTCGTGACAAAATGCCAAAACACTCTGATGTTCATCCTCAGGAAGACACCTTCTAATTATCTGGTCTAGGAAGACTCTGGTGAAAATTTGATTGACTCTGGTAGAAATTGGGTTGATGAGACTGAGCAGGGAATTGGTGTGGGAATTGTTGCCTTGGTTGCTCATGACCAGACTGACTCCATGAGAAATTTGGATGGTACCTCCATCCCGGGTTGTATTTTTGGAGTATGGATTATAGTTGGGTCTGGCATATGCTGCATTCATGTTTTCAGAATATATTTGAGCTTGGTAGACAGGACACTCCTCAAACAGGTGATTGAGAGCATGGCAGTAAGTACAATCCAGATTGATCACTAGTGTTGGGTTGACCTGATTTACTGAATTTGGTTCCCTAGTCTCTAGTAGTTCTAGCCTCTTCATCAATCGTGTTATTTTGCCTCGGCAGCTATAGAGGATTCAATTGAATGTATGCCGGTTCTAAAAGTGGTGGGGTTAGTTTTCTCGGGGCAAGACTCCTACTGAATGATTTTTTCTGCTAAAACTTCAAAGAGGTTCCAACCCTGATTCTCATCTTTCTTCAAAAATTTCCCTTAACGCATAGTCTCAAGGAGCATCTTAGTTTGGTAGTCTAGTCCGTCATAGAGAATTTGGTACTGCCGCCACTTCTCTATTCCGTGATGAGGACATTGGGCTAGTAAATCCTTAAACCGTTCAAAATACTTCCAGAATGGTTCATTTGTTTCCTGCTTAAACTACATTATGTTTTTTTTCTGACGAGGGCCATTTTATGAATGGGATAGAACTTCTTAAGAAAGATTTTGACAAAATCATCCCATGACGAGATAGAACTAGCAGGCAGATTATATAGCGACTTCTTGGTTATGTCCTTAAGCGCGAAGGGAATGAACCTCAATGTAACAGCGTCTTCCCCCAGTTGGGAAATTATCATCATCAAACACACTTCTTCAAACTCACGAATGAAGAAATATGCATCCTCGTATTCTAAGCCATGAAACCTAGGGAGTGTGTTTATGAACTGAGCTTTAGCTCAAAATTGTTTCCATTTGCCTCATGTAGAAGAATGCATGAAGAAAGTGAAGTGCGAATTGGGTAGAATTTGTCTTGGAGAGAAGTGTGGTTTGCCATGATTGAAAGTGTATCAGGAAGTGGTGCAAGTGTAGAAGTCCTAACAAGTGTTGATGAAATAGGATCCCAGTATCACTCTTGCATGCACAATCACAGACAACGTTCACCAAACAAACAAGCAAAAAAGGGAAAATAACAAACAAAAAAAAAAAGAAAAACAATCACAAGCTATCTAGGATCTCTGGACCTAGACGACTCCTAACAGGTCGATGAACCGAAGAAGGTTGTTGCTCGAATCAGACCATAGCTAATCAGCCAGGTAGGGGGAAAATACGGTAGGAGGTATCCGTGCGTAAGCAACGTGTCTTAATTACGCCAAACCACGGTATCTTTGAGGCCTAACCTCTTAATCCCCAACCTTAGACACTGATTTGACTGGAATATGAATCAAAAACAGTTTCCAATCACGGCTAATCTCTTATTGAGTCCAGATGTCCCTAGGGCCATTGTCTATCAATTTTTATTTAAAAGCTTGGGATTGTGAGTGCTTGGAATGTTATTTTGGGCCAAGGAAGGGTGATTAAATCCTCACTTAATCTTATTATTGGGGTAGTGCCCTAAAGTCAATTTGTGCAAGTGTATAGTATATGCAAACAAGATTCACTCAAAGCGATTTAAATCAACCAAGTGGTGAGTCCTATTCTATATGCTATGCGAACGTTCCTTGCTCCAACACTCTTCAACAGCAAAGTAAATGAATTGAAAAGACACGTGCCTAAAATGTAAATGTCTAATCAATTTTTAAACTTTTTAACAAATATTTTACTGTTGGTTTATTAGCAGGCTTTTGGTGATGGCATACAAGAAATAAATTGCAGCAAGCTATATTTTTGCAAAGCAAGCAGCCCTGCAAAACAAATTGTGAGTAGTGAACTCTTCCTTGCCGCGGTTCCGCAGCCAGAGCTGAGAAAACGCGACAATTCAGAGGGTACTTGGTCTTTCCTTTCGAGAGCAGAGGCCCAAGACCACTTATATATTATTACAAGTTTTGTTTTCCTCTTTCCTCAACCTGTAACCTGAAATAGAGAAGAAATAAATTCGTTTTAGTTCCAAAAACTCAATAAAAACAGTCGCCCTTCCCGGCAACAGCGCCAAAAATTTGTTCGGAAGGAGGAATTGAATTGAGCAAGAGTTCAAAGTAAACCGTTTATGTCCGTGTGCTGATTATCAAACTCTGAATATGTATGAAGATTTACTTTACTCTTTTGAATCACTGTTCGTAGCACAAGCTATAACGGGTCGTATCCACAGGGAGGGCTAGCGATGGAAGCGTTCATGGTTTTTATGTTAAAGTTTTTGAGGAAAAAACGAAGGCTCTTCTTTGTTTAAAAATAGAAAAAACAAAACAAGGTAGAAAAAGAGTGAAGAATTTTTGTAAAGTTTTGTTATGAAAAGGAAAACGGAACGAAAGAAGGTATGAAAAATGTTGATGTTGAAAAAAGAGAAAGTTTTAGAAAGGAGTTTGAAATTCAATTAAGAGAAGGCTATGACTAACTAACATTCTACACTACTTAATAATCTCGTCGGGTGATTCATGACTCATGTAGACTCATTGGCAATAGTACATCTTGCTTTGTCAAATCAATATGTTGTCCCAAATTGAGGGTGTGTTCTCATCTAGGCTTGGCTAGGTGGACTCCTTGAATCATCGGCTCCTAATAGATTCTCAATAATGGAACATAGGTATTCACACTTAGGTATGCTAAACAAGAATGTAAGATTCATTAGTCCATTAAAGCTATAACAAGCTAGCATGAAATAAGAAACTTGTACAATAGGTGTTAGCATACTAAAGTGATCCATCTTCATTTTCCATCAAGGCACTTGTTCAAGAGACAAGGCTCTAATGAGGCACACATGAATCATATGGAGGTGATATAAAGCATTCACTAAAATTGAAACACTACTAATCATCATTGGAAAAAAAAGACTTGTTAATTACAAGACTAGAAATAAAAACATCCAACTATTCATATGAGTTAGCAATCACCCAAAGAGTTAGTAGTTAGTAGTGTTAGAAGTTAGTTAGTCATGTTAGTGATTAGTTAGCCATTAAAAAGAAAAAAACAAGCAAGAAGACATGGTAGAAAAATAAGCGTAAGAAAGTAAAGAACTTGAAAGTAAATGCAATAAAACAAGAAAGAATTGAGGAAGGAAAGCTTGAGCCTTTGTATTGAGTTGTCACTTCTTCAATTACAGAGATCTCTCTCACCTTCACTCTCTCTTTTCTGGATCTAGAAGGAGAAAATGAAAATTACAAAGAAGACTAAAGAGAGCTTAAAGAAATCCTAACTAATTGCCTAAACAAATTGCTTTTCTCTCCTTTCTCTTTTACAGAGGCCCTGGGGGTCTATTTATAGGCTTCAGGAGAAGATCACATTCAACAACAGTCGTAGGATCAATCGCTTGATCAACGGCCAAGGACGCGGATCCATGACAGAATTTTAGCCGTTGCGCCAACGATTTCTCTGACATTCTGTTATGTTGCGTGTGCCCAGCTAGAACTTCTAAAAGTTGGAGAATATACTTTGAATCATTCCAGAATGGGCTTCATGGTTGTGGGCTCCTAAAAATATCTTTAATTCCTTAAAAATCTCAAGATTTGGGCCTTCTTCTCCATTAAAGAATGGACCTGAAAAATAAGAGAGAAAAGCAATAAAAATCCTATTTTTATTAACATAAAGCATGTAAGGTGGTATAAAATGAAGCAAAATGAACTCCAATTACAAACATTTTGAACTATTTTTTTAATAAAGAAATTTTGGCTTAAGCAAAAATCTATATTTTCAAAAACAATCTCCAAATTGAAAAACGATTTTTTCCAAAACTTCTCCAAATATAAAAACAAGATATTTAAAACTCTTTTGAAGCGTAGTGTGTATGGATATGATCCACTACATATATGAGATGAAATATCTATATTTTTGACAATAAGCTCTAAAGTAAGTTTTAATAAAACACAAGTATATTTTGAATCTTAAAAATCAAAACGGTATTTTCTAAAATACATATAAATATTCTGTGTGTGTAAATGAACTTGAGCAATCCACCAACTAATCTATCCTTTACATTTTATCTAAGAATAAATCTTAGCACTTACAAAATTTGACACAAGTCTTCTTGAAAATCTTCTCTTGAAAATCTTCTTCTTCTTCTTGACTTGGTCCAAACCTTGATCCAACAAGCTAGACTCTTCTTGAGTACTAGATGCAATCTTGATGCACGAGCTCTTGACTCAATACTTTCTAGCTCCAAAACTTGACTTTAAATCCTTTATTGAAACTAAACACCTACTAAGATCTTGATCAAATGTCTGAGACTAATTAAACACAAGATCATTAGTACTATAACTATATGAGTTAATCATCATCAAAACTAGAGTGATGGGCCTCTGGGCCAACAGCTAATGCACAAGCCTTAGATGTACTAAAACATATACTTAGCATATTTGTGTATGATTTTTCATTGTGATTCCGCTTTTGTAGTATGGAACATAATGACCTCTCCTGAGCTAAGGAATCTAGCGGAGATGAATCCGACCAAGCTTGCTTCATGGTCTAAGAGAATGACTCCCTTAAGGTAAACTTGGACACTCAACTAGATGATAGTGCTAAGTCTTCTAACGATGATCATGATAGTATGGATGCCCATACATTAAATGAAGAGCTTTCCCTATTTTGTGAAAACTTGCTTGAAAAATATAAACTTTTGAAAAAGAAAAGTTTTGAATTAAAAGAAGAAACAAAATTTGTTTTCAAAAATTTAATATGATTTTGCAAGAGAGGGTTGAGATTTCAAATGAAAGGGACTCATTGAAATCCCAACTTGACCTTGCCATAAATGAAAATGAAATTTAAAGAATAAATATGATTGTGATAATGTTTTGAAGAATAACAAGGTTTTGTCTTCAAAACTCGATTATTTTAAAAGAGAACAATTCTTTTAAAATAAAATTGATTTGATTTCAAAAGAATTGAAATTTGTTTCAAAAGAAAATACTTCTTTGAAAAATAATTTTGATGCTCATGTTTGTCATGCTACTATAGAATCCTCTATCAATAAGAATGCATGCTCTACTTCTTCTTCAATAATTGAAAATGATATTTGCATATTGAAGAATAGTATAGATTATTTTGGCTCCACTTTGAGTCAATGTGTCATGAACCACACACGATTGGAATCCATGTTTCGCAAGAAACATGCTCCTCATATGTATGCAAACAAAACACAGCATACACATGCTTTCTCACGTTCACACACATAACACCTTGTATGCTAGTGTGTACACTTGTATACATTGTGGATGTAAGGGCCACCTTGCAAAGTTGTTATGATAGAATAAATATTTCAAATTTTGCAAATAAGTTTGTTTGGGTTAGGAAAGGAACTAACTCTCATGGACCTAAAAGGATATGGGTACCAAAAGTCACTCCTACTTTATTTGATATAGGTGTGGACTCTCATATGATATGAGGGTATTGGTGCCTTAATGGTGAATGCGTTTGAGCTTGATGGACACTACATTGGATGCATCACCTTGAAGGATGTTTGGTGAGAGTACCACTATGGTTTAGAGACCTAGAGATAGCCCTATTGGTTTTGGTAACTATCTCAACTCCTTATTTTGTTTACATGCTTTATCATTGATGATATTTAGCATGTCTTGATTTTTCGTATTCATTATGTTCAAATGCAATGTTTATTAGACTTGTGATATACATATGTAATATTTGGGATACACCCATATTTATATAGATATTAATTTTGTGTTCTCACTATAGTTTAGCTATTGTGTATATCCTAACTTTAAAGCACGTGCATTTACCCTAATGATCATGTTTGTTTATGATTTTGCACTTCATATTTTTAATTACTTGTTTAGATGAAGTTTTCATTAAAATTTGTGTTTATACTTGTACAAGTAGTGAGCTACATTTGGTTATTATGTGTTTGTGCTTCATTGCTCATTTGTACTCATTACATGTACATGTATAACCTAGTTTTGATAATTCTTTCATTTATACTTATTTTTCCTATTTTTGTACATGTTTTCATAAAAATGTGTTTATCTTCATGTATATGTAAATTTTGTCCAAAACTTTAGGTATACATGTCTATCCTAGAGTCATTTGCTTTTCATGCAATATTTTATTATGGACTCGTTTATATTTGGGATATGTATGTATATTTTTAATTTCACCAAATTATACATATACCTTGATGCTTGTTGAGCTTTGATGAAAATTTTAGTTTTAATGATTTTCTTATTTTTGATAAAGGAATTTCATATGAGCTTCATTGCCTATCTCTATAATTATACTTATTACATGATTTTTGCACTCTACATCATCTTGTTTACTCATGATATTGGAGTCATGATAATCTCTTGTGCTTTATAAATTTTGAGTGTCAATTATTGTATGATTTTCATGTTCTCATAGATATAATCATGTTGTTCCTTACTTGAAGGATTTCATACTAGCTTTCTAAATTATCTTTAAAACTAGTCTTTATTCTTCAATTGGTAGAGTTTTCAAATATGTTAAAATATTTTTAAATCATAATTTTTGAAAACCCCTACCAACCTAAGGGCGGTTAGTTGGGCGATCATGCTTTGTGTGCCTTATTGAAAATCTATTAACATGTGCATGAATAGGGTGGTAGTTATGAGTTATACATATGATTTTCATGATAATTGATTTTTGTATACTCATACTTGTTTTCTATATATGTATGTTTTAAAATTCAAGTGGTATTTTCATTTTTATACATACATATATATGATTTAGATTGTGCTTATTTTTATTATGCCACATATTTTTTTAAGCACAAATTATTTTTATGTTAAGCTTGACTTAATTATAAATGTTACTTGGTATCTTTACAAGTTTATGCATGGATTTCAATTAGTATTTCAATTGCTAATCATTTCAATTGGTATTTCAATTGGTATTTATTTGGTATCAAAATGTACTTCATGTTTCACTTTCAATTGGTATTAAAATCTAATATTGTTATCTTAAAATTTTTTTTGGTGGTATCAACATTTATTTTTGTCAACTACTATTTGATTTCATTGATATCATAATTCATTTTGTTGACTTCAAGAAATTTTAAAAATTTATTTTAAGAGTTATTTCAAAATTTTCTTAAAAATTTGTTGATATGTATTGCCTATATGCAAGGGGAGCTTAACATCTTCTCTCTATATAAATTTATGTTGAGTGTATCTCACATTGAAGAGCTTGACCTCTCTTCTTTATGTGCTACACGTGTGTAGGGGGAGCGTAACATCTTCGTATACATTATATATTATACTTTATATGGGTTAGGGTCTAGTCATCCCTTTTCCATGTAATGCATGTATGCAGGGGGAGCTAACTTATCGTCTCTCCTCTTCATGAATGTATATCACAATACATCTTTATTGTTTGATTGTCTTCACCCTTTGCTGATGAATTGACAAAAAGGGGGAGAAGAATTTAGAGAGTTTATATATGCATGTTTATATCTTTGTTAATGCATATATGTTTATATTTAATTTATGTATTTCATTGAATATCTTATTGTTTATGCTATGCATAAATTAAGAGGGAGCTTTTATGAAGTTTATATTTAGTCCATGTATATATAACTTCATGAGTTTTGTCATCATCAAAAAGGGGAAGATTGTTGGCCCAACGGCCCATCACTCTAGTTTTGATGATGATTAACTCATGTAGTTATAGTACTAATGATCTTGTAATTATATAGTTTTAGATTTTCAATCAAGATTCTAGCAGGTGCTTAGCTTCAACAAAGGAGTTTTGAAGCTAACACATGTAGATTCAAGAGCTCGCGCGTCAAGATTACATCTAACACTCGAATGGAGTCAAACTCTTTGGATCATATTTGGATCAAGTCGGCTTGGAGAAGGAGTTCTACAAGAAGACTTTGGGTCTGTTTAGTTTTAGTTTATGTTTAGATGTTGTGTAAGATAGACTAGCATTGATATGCTCAAGTTCACACACACACAAAAGTTCAATACATTTAGTTTTCGGTTTAACCGGATTTGGATTTCAAATACACATATATCGAGTTTTCTCGGTCAATCGCGGCGCCGACCGTTCTGCTGATTTGCTCGACACCCTTTTAGATTTCTTATCATAACTTTTTACTCTTATATTCAATTAATATGATTTAAATTGTATTTCAAATATAAGTTTTAGGGCTACATTTCTTATTCAATAATTATTTTCTGATTCAAATGTTAAAGATGTCAAATATTGGGTTGAAGTTTGTTGTCTTGTTCTGAAAATAGTTTACAGTTTTTGATCTGATACCTTCTGTATTTTATTAATCACTTTCTACGACAAAATGATATTGAGTTGATTTAAGTTACATTAGAAATAAGATTTAAGGATTTACAAATTATTTCTATATGCATATTTCTAAATTCTGAAGTTTTAGGCCTGAAAAACTATGCTCCAAATTGACTAACAGACTGCCAGATTGGCAGTAATGGTTAGCTCCTTTAAAAACTGTTTTAAAACATGTTTCTTTTAAAACAAGGAAAGTTAAATCTTTAAGGTCAATTTCTTTCTCTTTAGACCTGGTAAAAACTATTCTAAAGTGTTTTTCTAAACCCTATATAAAGGGTCATTGGGATTGAATATTTCACAACAACAAATTCTATTGAAAATTTAGTTTAATTCTATTGAAAATCTAGTTTTTGCTTTCAAAGAGAAAAAGTTTCTAGTTTGCTTTTGTGCTCTTATTTTCAAATTTTTATTTGAGTTTCCGTTCTTAAAATCTCTCTTTCTAATTTTCACTCTCACTTACATCCTTGAGTTTCAAGTTTATATTTTACTCTATAGGATTTTTGTAAGAGAGTTACAAAGAGAGTGTTTGTGATCTCTTGATTACCAAGATTTTTTGAGAGCTATTTTCTCATCTTTTCAAGTGTTTAGCAGCAAGTTTTAAAAGAAGTTTTTAAGCCAAAAGTTTTATCTTTTATTTGTTTTATAGTGTTGAAAAAATCAAAGAAAAGAGAGTCTTTGAAGAATTAGTTTTGATCTTAATTTCAATATCTATCTTGTGCTTTTTCCGAGTGTTTTTTTTTGCTATTTTCATTTCCAAACAATTTATTTTCTCGCACTTAAGCTATCGTATCTAATCTTATCTATAGGATCTTGTTTTGTGAGGATTATTTTTGTGGTCTATTGTGATCATCAAGAACTATTTATGGTCTATTGTGATCACCAAGATTGTAATCTGTTCTTTGATTTGGCTTTGTGTCTTGTTCCTCTTGTGTAGAGGTGATTGTGTTTTAGATTTGTGCCTATCCCTCTTGTGTAGAGGTGATTGTGGTTGAGTTTTGGCTTTGTGCCTTGCCTCTTGTATAGAGGTGATTGTGTTGGAGAGAGGAGTTGTAACTCCAAGTTTGTAATTGTAAATTCCTTGGTGGAGGTTCTCTTTGTGGGAGGTCCTATGTGGACGTAGTGGAAATCCTTTTATGTGAAGGCAGGGATGTAGAGTAGTGGCTCGAACCTCGAAACATATCTTATTGTTTGCGTTTGATCCACTATCTCTAAACTCTATCTCTCTTATATCTTGCATTGCTTTATATTGCACGTATTCATATGCTAGATATACTTTGTGTGTACCATACTTGTGTTAAATAAAGAGAGCTGCATACAGCACCTCAACTCTTAACTTAGAGGAATCTCGAGGAGATAGTCCAAAGCCCTTCACGGAGAATTCGTCTACACCCTTTGGTTACAAATAGTGTGATGCAATTGAGTTTCTAATTCCGTATCATTTGTCATTAGATTAGCTAGTACACCTATTCACCCCCTTCTAGGTGTATTTCACTCATGGTCCTGTAGAGTCTCTGGATCAGAACCTGAGTAAACAAACTAAGGATCGCCAATAGCGACCTAAGTGAGTGATAAAATGAGGGATATAAAAAACATGCAAAAGTAACAACAACATGCATAGTTAGGTATACTTTATCATACTAATAATTATCATATTAGAACCATGTTAAAGCACAGTAATATACGCCATATAACCATTTATAAATTATAATTTGCCCAGATAGAGTCATGTTGTCAAAATATTTGTGTATGTCTATTCCTAATTCTTGTTATTTGAAACTGATAATTGGAGACGGGAATCTGTGTTTAGGAGGGTTCCATGCATACCCGGAATCATGGCCCAGATGCCTAGCGCTGAATCAGGCCTACCACTAGGTAATCAATAACAGTAAACAGTACACACAGTATCACTGTGGAACAGTAGAGTAATATAATAATAACATATAAGATGTCAGTCATCCCTGAAACCCTACAGTGCAACCGTATTACGGTTGCGCAACCTGTATCCTAGGTCCACCTAAAATACTGATACCGTCTTCTCTATCAATTTTTCCACACGGTGTAAGTTATCTAATAATCATGTCACATGAATCACTAGGCATAAACAATAACAATAGTGATGACAGTGTAACAGTAGAGCAGTATATATTTCTCAGTGACTTTGATAACATAATCATCTCAGTGTCATTATGATCTAGTATAATAGTATCTTGTGATTTCAAATAAATAATAGTCTTTTTTTAATAATAAACTAACATCTCTCTATTTACAATTTTAACCAATTTTCTAATTGAAAATTCGACAATCACTTTAATAATTTATCATTTAATAATAAAAATAAACAAATATTTCATAATAAACAAAAATAATACCTATAAAGTGAGTAAAAGAACACTCACCTGGGCTTATCGCGCGTCCAATTACCAATTTGAAGAAATCCACATTAAATGTATTCGAATTAGAATTTATCAAATTTTACATAAGATATCCTATTTGATGTTATTCAGTGTCTTAAATAAATACGGATAGTCCAATCTTAAAACAAAGTTGTATGATGATGTATTGAGTTTATAAAATTATTTAGATTTTATTTACTGATTCTTTTGTGGGGTTTAAATGATTAAAAACATGAAAATTTCTTAACAGGTCTGATGTTAAAATAGCGGGTTTCAATTTAGAAGGCAGTAATTCAGTCTAATATGACATGAAAATACTCCCAAAATTTTTAGTAGATTTTAGGGGTTATCTAAATATTTATCCCTATTTATACTTATTTTTTCAAATTTTTCTCTAGTCAATAAAATTATTTTTCAATAAGTTAATGGGTTTATTTTGTATTTGGGTTGGGTTAAAATAGATTAGAACCCACAATATTTAGGCTGGACAGAAATTGGGTTTCTGAAATGGGCTTCAGACTTGATATATATATATATATATATATTCTGCTTGCTGCCCGGCCCATAAGCAGGACCAAGGGCCCTGCTCTCGCCTGGCCGAGAGTAGGCCCAGATAAAAAAAATTTCCCTTCTACGGCTTGGCCTGGGCCAGTGGCGGCCTAGGCCACTGGCCTGGCCCAATAAGCCAGGCCTGGGTGCTGTCTGCACCCGAGCCGGGATGCCCAGCCTTTTTCTGTTTCTTTTTTACTTGCTTGGCCCAGTGGCGGCCCAGGCCCCTGGGCCTGACTTTGCACCTGGGTGTAGGTCCACACCCGCTACACAGACCCACTGGGTCTGTGATCGGGGAAAACCGCGCACAAAAAGTGTATGTTTTGAAATCGATATTTAAAGTGTGTGTGCTTTGGATTCCTCGATACTTCCGTTATAGCATAGAGGCTAAAACGAGTCGAATCCACAAGGACGGGAGACAATAGAAGTTTTACCAGTTGATTCACGTTTGTGTTAAAAGTTCTTTAAAGTTTTAAAGAATGAAAAAGAAAAGAAAGAAAAGAATGAAAAGAGAATTACGGTGAAAACAGAGAAGTGGGAAACATAGAAAAGAATGGTTTTTGTAGTATTGTTTATATCTAAATAAAGTGAAAGAGAAAGAAAACTCACGGCCACTAACTACTAATGACTCCACCAATACGCTAACCTCTTAGTGATAGTTACCTCACATGTATCATTAGCCATCACTAGTCCTTGGTTCAAGAGCGATTCAAAGCATGACCCATATGTAACTCATCACAACCCAACTCATCAAACAAGTGCAAGCTACACTTAAACCATCAATACTATAGAAAAGTAAGCATGGAGTAAAGTAATGATAGCTTGTTAGTGGTTAGGAAGTTAGAGTTAGATCCATCATCATGAGCCATCAATGGCTCTTGCAAGAGCAAGGCCAAAACGAGGCTATTAGATTCATGTGGATTATCATAAAAGAAATTAGAATAGTTGGTGATTAGTAGTTAGTGCCATGAGAGAAAAGATTAGCTACACATGTAAAAGAAGTTAGATAGAAAACAAAGAGAGGTAAAGAGAGCACCTTTCATAGCTTGTCACCTTCTATTACAAGTACTCTTGTATTCTACTCATGTATCACTCTTTCTCCTAATACAAGATTTAAAACAAAATGGAAAATACAATGGAAAAGAAGAAGAACTACCTAACCTTAACTAAACTACAACATGAAAATGAAAACTACCCTAAAACTCTGCATATCCTCAACTCTGGAACCCAAGGGGGATATTTATAGCCACCAGGGGAACAGGGGGCCAGGGGACAAACCCTGGCCCGAAGCGGCGCGCGCACCGCGGCCATAAGGTGGCCAGGTGCCCGGCGCTTCGAGCCGCGCGCTGTCCTTTCTGTCTCCTGTCAGCTTCTGGTACCGGTTTCTGGTTTTGCGCCCCTGGTTTTGACGAATCAGCTCTTTTAGGTCAATGGCTATTCATGTAGGCTTTTAATCACCATTAAATGGTGATTTAAGGTCTTCTTCTTCATTTGCACACCATAGACCTAGAATCAAGCAAGCAAGGTATTATTAGCAGAATTTATTATCAAATAGATGTGAAGATGCGGTATGAAATATGCAGTTTTAGAGACTAATCACACCCCACACTTATATTTTGCTCGTCCCGAGCAAAGCAAAAAACTAAGAAAGTTATTACACCACTTTCGCAGGTGACGCGATTGCACTGAGCATGTGCAACAAGCCGTTAAACCTCTAAGTTTCCCTTAGAGGAGAAGTTTTGTCTCCTGAGAGTTTTCAGCGGATTATACCCACAAAATATATAAAGAAAGAAATCAAATGTTAGTATTTTTAAAACGCATTTTGAAATAGAAAAAGTGTTGAAATATTTTTGTGAAAATATAAGTGATCCAAGGTCAGAGGTTAAACAGAAATTGTTTTTTCTTAAACTAAGTCAAAATGCAAAAAATCTTGTTATAAATTAAATGTAAGAATTTAAAATTGAATTGACTCTTTGATCTTTCATAAAACTCTTAGAAAAATATGCACTTTGTGAACTGTGAAGATTTTGGGATTTCGACTCTAACTTTCATACCATTTATTTATATTATATATTATTATTTTCTTCTTCTTTTTTTTCTTCTTCCCTTAGTTTTCTTAGGCTTTCTTATTTACCCGGATAGTGAGCCTTTAGCCGGTGACTCCCAAACCAGATGGTCTTAGGGCACCAAATGAGAAACATCTCTCGGACTTAAGGGCTCGAGTAAACAAAGCCACAAAACTAAAGGGGATTATTTATTTTTTGTCCACTTTTTTATGTGTGAATAATCATGCTTCCTGAGGCATAATTACCCAACTTCAATAAGTGGTTTTTATTTATCATTTTTTTTGAATATATATTTGTTATGTCATTTTCAGTTTTTATTTCAATCCCAAAAATTGTGTAAGTGTGAAGTGCATAAATCTAAGGCAAAAAATTCAAGATCAAATTATCTTTTCAATTTTACTTTCTTATCCTAAAATTTAAACAAGATCTATTATTTTGACTCGTTTTAAAATTTCATAATTTTAGGTCTTCCTAATTCCTAAGATAATCTTAATTTTCTTAAAAATAAATCAAAAACTATTTCTCTTATTTCAAAAAGTTTTGTAAAAACGAAAAGAAAAGTTTTTATAGAAAAGATTTTTTTTGTTTTGTTTAAGTAAAAAGAAGTGTAAAAAGAAAGAAATATAAAACTAACTATGTTAGTAAACCCTCCCCTATACTTATCTCATGCATGGTTCTCAATGCATCGTGAATGTATAAATGCATGAAACAAATGGAGAGGGAAGGAGAGTACCTCAAGGGGGTGGCTCAGGTGGGGGTCTGATTGGATCAAGCGTTTCGACCCAATCAAAATAGCGTGGATCTTGCAGGAACCCACCAATGGCCTCTCTAATATGACCCAGTAAAAGAATGATGAACTGAATGGTTTTATTTAAAAAATTATCTCCATCTAATTTTCAATTTTCAAAAATAATTATTGAGTCATTTTTGTCAACATTCTTGTCCAACAATGAAGTGTGATTTTTGAAATTGATGGATTTGGACTCAAAGGGATCATGAATAAAAACCGATACCGACTCCGGAAGTTGACTCAGATCAAGTCGAGAGTCAACAATAAGAGTCAAAATTGTTCAAAAACAGGGTCCAAACCAAAGAATTGATGTTCACACACTGTTCCCATTAATGAAGTGTGATCATAAGAGATTGGTGATTCTATTTCACGGTGTACGAGTACAGGATTCAATGTTGACTCCGGAATAGAGAAAAAATCTGGTAAAGATACCAGGGTCATTATTGAACCAAAAAGTGAAATGGAATTACTAACATGAGGTTCGGGATCACATTCAGGTTCAATTTCAATTTCAGGAAGGGGATAACTTGCCAAAATGTCCAAGCGACTTTCATAACTTAGAGATTGGTCAAGTTCAAATGTGTGTTTTGAAATTGAATTGTGGTTTCCAAAAGAACATGATTCTTGTCCAAAAGAACATGATTCTTGGGTCCAATCGGTAGAGTTAGGGATATAAGGATTGGTCAACGGTTGGCAAGAAAGATTTTCCTCGCTCTCATTGATCAAATCGCTCATAATTGAGTCTAACCTACTGATAGGTTGGGTAACAGAATTCGGATTTGGAATCATGTCTTCCATACTCTTGGCAATTGATTCTTCTTAATAATATGAGTATGGATGTCGATTTTGAAAATTATGGTGAAATTGTGAGTCCATTGGATTTTTCGATTGCTGCTCGGACTCACGCAAGGGTTTCATACTCAAGTCCAGTATTGATGATTGTTCATTTTGCATAGTTGAGACTGGAAAAGATGAGTAGGACTCTTGAAAATTTGGTTGATATGAGGAGTCCAACATGTTTTGCATTCTATCACAAAAGACTTCCAAACGCTTTTCTAGCTTAGATTCTTCTTCAATTGGATGCTCTAGAAAAGGAGTATGTGGAGTTTGATGTGGGAAGGATTGTGAATTGAGCAAATTTTGCATTTGTTGTAAGGACTCTTCTATACTCCTTTCCAAATCAGATTTTTTTTCGGTTGGTGGAACAGGAAAAGGAGTATATGAACAAAAATCGGGGAATGAACTTTGTGAAAATTGTGGACAAGACGGTTGAAAGTTTGACTTGGGAGAGTTGAATCCCCATGGACTCTGTGAAGAGTAGAAATTATTTTGAAAATCTTGGTTATAGGATTGGAGATATGAGTCATATTGAGTCGGATAATCCCAACTCAGCATATATTGTTGGTTCATGTTATACATAGCCGGGTTGGAGTTCTCCGAGTCAAATGAGGTTGGAGTGAAATATGGATTCATATTTTGATTGAAAGAATTATTGTTGTTAAAATCCATTATACAATATACAAAAAGAAAAAGAAAATAAACAAACAAACAAACAAATAAAGAAAAAGAAAACAAGCCTATGCTAGGGTTGACTTAGACCTAGACGACTCCTAACTGGTTAGACTGTCCACGGGGGGTATATTGTCGGAAGCTGACCACAAGTTAATCGGCCAGGTAGGGGTAAGATCGGTGGGAGGTATCCGTGCCGGAGCAACGGGCCTAATTATGCCAAACCACCGTTCTTCGAGGCTTCGCCTCTCAATCCCCAACCTTAGACACTGATTTAGCAAGAGTCAAATTCTAACAACTTTCCCCTTAGGTTAATCTCTTAAATGAGTCCGAGATATCCCTAGGGGACAACGTCTAGCAAATTTTATTTAGGCTTGGGTTGTGTGAGTGGGGAGGTGATTTTTGGGTGATTGGTAGTGAAAAGTGCATTTTCATCATCATATTTACCATCACATTTTCATATTTATTCATTTAATTCTGCACATTTATTAATATTTTGTAATTTATTGTGTGCAGGCCTTGAGTTCTTATTTTAATAATAAATAAAGTCTAAAAGAAGCCCAAAAGCCCATATTCAAGCCCAAGTGCAAAAGTGCAAATATCAATTGTCAAAAATGCAAATACACAAGGGCCAAAGTTGCAAATACAAAGAAGAGGGAAGGATAGACTTCTATTCAACCCTAAATGCTTGCAGGATGAAGATAAAGATACAAGAAGCTTCATTTTATCCCTAATCCTATTCAAAGTTGGATTAAATTGAATACAAAGGAGGAAAGAATTAATCTTCATCTCCTATTCAAGTTCAAATTCAGGAGATAAAGTCCTAAAAGATGAAGGGGATAAAGCTAATCCTAAAGATAAAAGGAGAAGAGTTTAAAGATAAATTCGGATTCAGACTGTACATGTTTAGTATTCAGATCATAACGTTTGCTACAGATATGCAAATCTGATGATTCAAAATGCTCCAGAAAGAAGACTTGAAGACCTACAACTCTTATGTTGATCAAAGTTTCCAATTCAGTCCGTAGATAAGCTAATTTCGGTGATCAACATGATAATAAGTTACAGGACAGATTTGATTTGAACTTCTATGGATAAGTGCCACAAGTCTGGAGATAAGATTTTTTTGGGAGAGTTGTACCAGGACTCTACATCTTCCAACTCCTATAAATACCCCTGCAGATGCAACACAGAGAGCGTCCAGCATCCAGCAAAGGGCCAAAAGCTAGGGTTTTTAGGTTTTCTTTCTAGGTTAGATTTTATTTTCGTTTTTCTTTTGTAAATTTTGTAACTGAGAGTGGAGGGACCTTTCATGGAGGATGGAGTCTACGCTTGTACTGAGGTGACAGCGGTGTAAGCCCACTTATCTTCCATTGTTAATGAAATTCACTTGAGGTGTGTTTTTGTTATTATTTTATGTTCTTCTTCTCTTGTTTGTTTCTTTGTTTCTCTGTATTCTTGTTTTCTTCATTCGTTTTTTCTCTAATGCCTTGTGAACAATGAGACCCAATTGCATTGAGACTACCTAGCCAAAGAAGAATCCTTGATGGCTTATGGCGATCAACATCCTATACGCCATACTTGCAAGTCTTCCAAGAAAAGGTAAATCATCGCACGGATCGAAGGTAAGCAGGCTAAAGAGGGTTGTACGTGTTATAAGTTTTTCTTTATTTTATTTCTTTTCTTTTTAGATCCATATCTTCCACATCTCTCAAATTCTTTTCTTCCACTTCATTGTAAATACCACCCATTGTAAATACCGCTTTCTTTCTAACTTAACTAATATTTTCTTATTTTCTTTTAATAACTAAAAAAGATAAATTTTTAGAGTAAAACTTACAAACGCTTCCATCGCCAGTCCCTCCCTGAGGATCACGACCCGCATAGCCTTACTACAGCGGATTCGAATTGAACACTTGCACACCTTTAATTCTTAATCTAATATTTCATATTTTGTGTGCAGGTAAAAGTTCAATCAAAATTTTGGCAAAAAAATTTTTTTTTTAACTAATTCTTTTATTCTTTCTATTTGCAGGTTTGGAGAACAGGAAACAGCAGCAAGGATATATAGCAACTCTGTGCCTCTGCCCTCGAAGGCAGAGCAGCAGAGCCTGCTACTTAACCGCAGAAACGCGCAATAGCCGCGGATCCGCGGCAGTAGCAGAGGACTACTTACTGAAATTTTTGCAGGTTGCTGCAAATTGCAAATATTGTCTACTGCTCTTTTAAAATTTGTTCTGTGATAACCCTGCTTACTGCTAATTAAATTTACAGTAAACTATTTGTTGTTAAAGATAAAAATTGATTAGACGTTTGCATATTAGGCACGTGTCTTTTCAATTCCTTTATTTTTACTGTTGAAGAGTGCTGGAGCAAGGTACGTTCGCATTGCATGTAGAATAGGACTCATCTCTTGGTTGATTTTCTGCTTTGAGTGAATCTTATCTACTTATCTTGTACACTTGCATTAATTCATCTTAAGGGCATAACCCATTAACAAGATAAGGTGGGGATTTCATCACCCTTCCTTAGCCCAAAAATCATATCCCAAGCACTCACTAACCCAAGCCTAACTTAAAAATTAGTAGACGTTGGCCCTAGGGACATCTCGGACTCAATAGAAGATTATCCTAAGGGGGAACAGTGCTGGAAGTTGACTCTTGTCAAATCAGTGTCTAGGAAAGGGATTGAGGGCCGAAAGCCCGAAGATTGGTGGTTATTTAATTAAGGAACGTCTTTGACGGAAAACCTCCCACCACTCTTGCCCTGACCTGGCTGATTAACTTGTGGTCAAAGTCTGCACCCTACCTCCCGTGGACAGTCTAACCAGTTAGGAATCGAAAGCCCGAAGATTGGTGGTTATTTAATTAAGGAACGTCTTTGACGGAAAACCTCCCACCACTCTTGCCCTGACCTGGCTGATTAACTTGTGGTCAAAGTCTGCACCCTACCTCCCGTGGACAGTCTAACTAGTTAGGAATCGTCTAGGTTATAGGTCTACCCTAACTTAGGTTAGAATTTTTCTTTTTTTTGTTTGTTTATTTGTTTGTTTTCTTTTTTTTGTTTGTGTTGGTGTGATATGGCATATAATAATAATTCCAATTTTAATCCATATTACACACCTAACTATTATTCGGATATTACCAACCCGGCATATCATAACTTTGACCAATCTAGTGTGCCGAAATGGTCTTATCCGAATGAATATAGCCCACACCCTCCATCTTATGACTATAATTTCCATAATAATTTCAACTCGTCACAGAGTTCATATGGGGTTTCGAGTCCCCCGAGTCTAATTCTCAACCAAATTGTCCTTCATATCCATCTAGTCCACATTCTTTCAATGATTCATACTTAGATCCCTCCATTCAGAATAGAATACCATCTATCGGGGAAATGATAAGTATGCACGAGTCCAAGCAAAAATTACCATCAATCGCAGACATGATAATGCGTGAGTCCACCGACTCACAACTTCATCACGATTACACTTCATCTTTTCAAGTCCAATCACAGCATGATGCACCTATCGACTATGAAAGGATGCTTGCAGCCATGACTCAGGCTAGATTAGCCCGTGATCGTGACATAGATCTGATGGTTCAATCTTTACGTTCTCACAGTTCGGCCATTTCCAATATCATTGACCACTCTCGTAGAGCCGACGAACCAAGTTGCTTTGGACAACAAGATTCTATTTCAGTGCCATCATTTGAACTTGCCGAAACTCCAATTCTTGATAATATGGCAAGTTTCTCCTTTCCTGAAATAGAACTTGAGCATGAATATGATCATGATCTTCCACTCGATGATTCAATTTTATTTCCTGATTCAATAATGACTCCAGTGTCTCAACTTGATTTAACTTTTCCTGAGTCAACATTGGACCCTATTCCAATTTATCATGAAATTGAATCACCCATTTTTGATGATCATATTGAACTTGACCAATTGTGCAATTTTGAAAGTCCTATGAATAAATTGGCAAGTTCTGATTTTTATATCATTGAACCCAATGAGATATGTGACCTAGATTCTCAAATCTATGATCAAGTTCAAATTCCTGAATCATTATTGACTCCTGTTCTGTTACCTGAATTAGGTAATATTTTAGAGTCAGTTTTGATTCCCACACCTATCATTCTTGAACTTGAATCACCACCATTGAGTCACATTCCATTGTGGGAAGATGATTGTGGTTTTTGAGCTTAAACTTATTGATTTGGACCTACTTCCTGAACTTAGCCCGACTCCTGAGCCCTTACTTGATTTGAGCTTCTTCCCTGAGTCGGTATTCGTTCCCGCACCTATAATGTCCAAGTCAATAATTCCATCTTTCCATACTCCATTTTGGGACAAGGAGGTTGACACAATTAACTCTGAAATTTATTATGAAATTTGGAAATTTGATGGGGTGGAAATTCTAAAAATGATTATACATATATTTTAGTGGGTTATGTAAGGAAAATTTCTGGTGGGTTCCACCAAATTATATGTTATCTTGATTGGGTAGCAACGCTTGGCCCAATAAGACCACCTCCGGAGCCACCACCTTAAGGTAACTTCCGCCTTCCCTTGTTCTGTTTCATGCATATATGCATTCATTCATACATTGAGGACAATGCATGAGATAAGTGTGGGGGTGGGCTTTACTAACATACTAACATAGGTAGACACTAACAAAATTTGCTAATTAAAAAAAAATGTTATAAAAAGGAAATATTTTGACTTATTTTTTTGAAAGAAATTTAAGTTAGTTTTAAGGATTAGGAAATCATGATTTGGATTTCTAAAAACTTGGTCAAAATAAATAAATTGTTTAAATTTTAGGTATAGGAGGAGAAATTAAATAAGTAATTAGTCTTGATTTTTTTACCTTAATGAAATGTGCATACCTAATGCATATCTAGGATTCTAAGACAAAGACCCTTGTGCCTCATATTAAAAAAATATATATTATTATAAAAAAAAATCACCAATTAAGCTGGATACATGTGCCTCAAGAAGCATAAGTATTCATGCCTAAAGGTGAGTAAAAAAAAATTTTAATAAAACCTTAGTTTTGTGGCCTAGTTCACTCGAATTTGAGTCCGCCGGGTGTTTTCTCACCTGGTGCCCTAAAGCCGACTGGTTTGGGAGCCACCGACTTTAAGTTCGCTACATGGGTGGATTAGAAAGCCTAAGAAGACTAAGAAAAATAATATATATGTATTAACACATCTAATAGTCAATTAGTTAGGTATGAGGGCCTCAAGAAGCCTTGATGCTTACACGAAAGAAAATTAGATGAGTTATACATATATAAAAAAAAGAAAAAAAGAGAAAAAAATATAAAGAGGCATGAGAGTCCAAGTCAAGGAATTCCTAGTAAAAATTCATAAGGATGCATATGATTTTTGGTAACGAAAAAGATTATATTAGAAATTCAATTTTAATTCTTACCTAAAATGGAAAACAGTTAACTTTATAAAGACTAAGTTTGAAGAATGAATAAAAATGAGGATCCTAAAACTTATAGACTACTTAGTCTCTTCAAATATAATTCGAATATTCTCCTTTTTATGGATTTTGTGGGTGTAATCCGCTGAAAACCCTCACGAGACAACACTCATCCTCTAGGTTAACCTAGAGGTTTAACGGCTTGTTGCACATGCTAAGTGCAACCGTGATTCCTACTAAAGTGAGTTAGGTTAGATTAATTTTTCTTTTCTTTTTCTTTTTTGATTTTTACTCGAGGACGAGCAAAAAGATAAGTGTGGGGTGTGATTGGTAGTGAAAAGTGCATTTTTATCATCATATTTACCATCACATTTTCATATTTATTCATTTAATTCTGCACATTTATTAATATTTTGTAATTTATTGTGTGCAGGCCTTGAGTTCTTATTTTAATAATAAATAAAGCCTAAAAGAAGCCCAAAAGCCCATATTCAAGTCCAAGTGCAAAAGTGCAAATATCAATTGTCAAAAATGCAAATACACAAGGGCCAAAGTTGCAAATACAAAGAAGAGGGAAGGATAGACTTCTATTCAACCCTAAATGCTTGCAGGATGAAGATAAAGATACAAGAAGCTTCATTTTATCCCTAATCCTATTCAAAGTTAGATTAAATTGAATACAAAGTAGGAAAGGATTAATCTTCATCTCCTATTCAAGTTCAAATTCAGGAGATAAAGTTCTAAAAGATGAAGGGGATAAAGCTAATCCTAAAGATAAAAGGAGAAGAGTTTAAAGATAAATTCGGATTCAGACTGTACATGTTTAGTATTCAGATCATAACTTTTGCTACAGATACGCAAATCCGATGATTTAAAATGCTCCAGAAAGAATACTTGAAGACCTACAACTCTTATGTTGATCAAAGTTTCCAATTCAGTGCGTAGGTAAGCTAATTTTGGCGATCAACATGATAATAAGTTGCAGGACAGATTTGATTTGAACTTCTATGGATAAGTGCCACAAGTCTGGAGATAAGATTTTTTTGGAGAGTTGTACCAGGACTCTACATCTTCCAACTCCTATAAATACCCCTGCAGATGCAACATAGAGAGCGTCCAGCATCCAGCAAAGGGCCAAAAGCTAGGGTTTTTAGGTTTTCTTTCTAGGTTAGATTTTATTTTCGTTTTCTTTTGTAAATTTTGTAACTGAGAGTGGAGGGACCTTTCATGGAGGATGGAGTCTACGCTTGTACTGAGGTGACAGCGGTGTAAGCCCACTTATCTTTCATTGTTAATGAAATTCACTTGAGGTGTGTTTTTGTTATTATTTTATGTTCTTCTTCTCTTGTTTGTTTCTTTGTTTCTTTGTTTCTCTGTATTCTTATTTTCTTCATTCGTTTTTTCTCTAATGCCTTGTGAACAATGAGACCCAATTGCATTGAGACTACCTAGCCAAAGAAGAATCCTTGATGGCTTATGGCGATCAACATCCTATACGCCATACTTGCAAGTCTTCCAAGAAAAGGTAAATCATCGCACGGATCGAAGGTAAGTAGGCTAAAGAGGTTTGTACGTGTTATAAGTTTTTCTTTATTTTATTTCTTTTCTTTTTAGATCCATATCTTCCACATCTCTCAAATTCTTTTCTTCCACTTCATTGTAAATACCACCCATTGTAAATACCGCTTTCTTTCTAACTTAACTAATATTTTCTTATTTTCTTTTAATAACTAAAAAAGATAAATTTTTAGAGTAAAACTTACAAACGCTTCCATCGCCAGTCCCTCCCTGAGGATCATGACCCGCATAGCCTTGCTACAGCGGATTCGAATTGAACACTTGCACACCTTTAATTCTTAATCTAATATTTCATATTTTGTGTGCAGGTAAAAGTTCAATCATTGGGCTAAGGGAGGGTAATAACTTCCCCACCTTATGTTGTTTTGGGTTTTGCCCTTAAGTTAAATTAGTGCAAGTATGCAATATAGGTAAGATGAACACAAAAAAGCGAGTAATCACTGAAGTGTTTGTCCTATACTATATGCAAGCCATATGTACACCTCCTATCAATATCACAACAATATAAGAATAAAATACAATATATTGGAATAAAAATTGACACGTGCCTAGATGCAAATGTCTAAACCGTTTTAAAGCATCCAATTTCTGTATTTTAGTTCTTAAAATTATTTACAGTGTACAAGTAATAATATAAAAAATTTAGCAGCAGAGTATATGAATGTACAAGAAATTACCCGACCACACTTGAGCAAGTATGGACTTCTGCAATGCTAAAATTTAACCTGCACACCAAAAAATAAAGAAGAAAAGTTAACAAAAATGTGAAATCAAACCGTTCCCGTCCCCGGCAACGGAGCCAAAATTTGATCGGGGGAAAACCGCGCACAAAAAGTGTATGTTTTGAAATCGATATTTAAAGTGTGTGTGCTTTGGCTTCCTCGATACTTCCGTTATAGCATAAAGGCTAAAACGAGTCGAATCCATAAGGATGGGAGGCGATAGAAGCTTTACCGGTTGATTCACGTTTGTGTTAAAAGTTCTTTAAAGTTTTAAAGAATGAAAAAGAACGAAAGAAAAGAATGAAAAAAGAATTACGGTGAAAACAAAGAAGTGGCAAACATAGAAAAGAATGGTTTTTTTAGTTTTGTTTATATCTAAAATAAAGTGAAAGAGAAAGAAAACTCACGGCTACTAACTACTAATGACTCCACCAACAAGCTAACCTCTTAGTGATAGTTGCCTCACATGTATCATTGGCCATCACTAGTCCTTGGTTCAAGAGCGATTCAAAGCATGACCCATATGTAACTCATCACAACCCAACTCATCAAACAAGTGCAAGCTACACTTAAACCATCAATACTATAGAAAAGTAAGTATGAAGTAAAGTAATGTTAGCTTGTTAGTGGTTAGGAAGTTAGAGTTAGATCCATCATCATGAGCCATCAATGGCTCTTGCAAGAGCAAGGCCAAAACGAGGCTATTAGATTCATGTGGATTATCATAAAAGAAGTTAGAATAGTTGTTGGTTAGTAGTTAGTGCCATGAGAGAAAAGATTAGCTACACATGTAAAAGAAGTTAGATAGAAAACAAAGAGAGGTAGCACCTTTCATAACTTATCACCTTCTATTACAAGTACTCTTGCATTCCACTAATGTATCACTCTTTCTCCTAATATAAGATCTAAAACAAAATGGAAAATACAATGGGGAAGAAGAAGAACTACCCTAACCTAAACTAAACTACAACATGAAAATGAAAACTACCCTAAAACTCTGCATATCCTCAACTCTGGAACCCAAGGGGGGTATTTATAGCCACCAGGGGAACAGGGGGCCAGGGGACAAACCCTGGCCCGAAGCGGAAGGTGCGCGGCGCTTCGAGCCGCGCGCTGTCCTTTCTGTCTCCTGTCAGCTTCTGGTACCGGTTTCTAGTTTTGCGCCCCTGGTTTTGACGAATCAGCTCTTTTAGGTCAATGGCTATTCATGTAGGCTTTTAATCACCATTAAATAGTGATTTAGGGTCTTCTTCTTCATTTGCACACCATAGATCTAGAATCAAGCAAGCAAGGTATTATTAGCAGAATTTATTATCAAATAGATGTGAAGATGCGGTATGAAATATGTAATTTTAGAGACTAATCAGTCTGTGCAGTGGAATGCTCTCGGCTGGCCTAGAGCAGTCCCTTTATATATATATTTTTAAAACAAACTTCGAAATTTTTTTTTTTTAAAAAAGATTTCTATATTTTAATTATTTGATATATTACCTTATGTATTATATTTAGATTAATGGGTAAGGTTCTAAAAATTTTCTTTTTGGAAGGAAAATTTTTAATATGTAGAATTTTTTTAATCCAAATTAATTCCTTTTATTTTTAATATTCCAGAATTTCTTTTTTTTTAAAGTTTTCTATAATTTAATTAGGGTAATAATATATTACTTTTATATAGTTTATTTTAAAAAGGTGAGGTTTTTAATGAAGAAAAGATTCATTGAAAGATAAATCTAAGCATGGTATTTCAATTTAATTAGAATTTTCAATTCATACAAATTTATTTTATTTATATTTTTTGGATGAGATTTAAAATTCATGAAAAAAGGAAATTAAACATGATATATCATTAATTTATAGTTCATACAAATTTATTTAGATCTTAGGGGAGATTTAAGTTCCATAAGAAGAATTTTAAACATGATATATTATTAAAGTCTAGTTCAAACAAATTAATTTTTTTTTAGATCTTTAGAGAAGAATTCTTGATGAAAAATTCATGGGAAGATGAATCTAATCATGATACTTCAAATAAATTTTTAATTCATAAAAATTTGATTTACTTACTTGGATTGATTCCCTTATCCTGCTCCTCAATCTCTACGTCTCGGACACGTTCCTCCGTCATGATTGATTCCAATGAGAGGTGAAGGGAGGATGAAGAAATGTTGAATTTGGGTTTCTTTCTGTCTGTCGTTCTTTGTTTTAAGGAAGCATGAGAAGAGGGGTTACGTTAATATAATATGATAAGATCTTTTAGGTTACAATTTTAGCACGTAAGTTTTAACAGAAGAAATCAGGTTGTTAAGATAAAGATCCATAAAGATATCATGAGATCTTTCAGTTGGAATTTGAAATTTAAATTTGGCTTTACGTTTGTTTAAATAAATTAGATTTCCTACCTAAGCACACGCCAATGTGGCATTATAGTTTAGATATTAGGATTTGGTAAAAAGAATATGAGTTTGAAACTTGGCATAAACAAATTAAGCACATATATATATATATATATATATATATATATATATATATATATATATATATATATTTACTATTATTTTTTTATTTATTTTATTTTTTATTTTTTATTTTTTTGGGTATTGCATGACAAGAGTATTACAATATACCCACCTAATAAGAAAATTTCGTCCTCGAAATTTAAATTCAAGAGGAAGAAAAGAGTTACCTAATCATCATGAAATAAGTGAGGATAGTGATCGCGAATAATGTCCTCTCACTCCCACGTCGCTTCTTCCAGAGATCGTCTGCCCCAAGACACCAGAACAAGTGGAATGATCAGCTTCTTCAGTTCCTTGGTGGTCTGGTCCAGAATAGCCATAGGTCTTTCAGTGTAGGATAAATCCGGTCGAAGCTCCAGCTCAGTATTATCCAAAACATGACTGTCATTTCGGACATACCTCCTCAATTGAGAAATATGAAAGACATCATGCACGCCATTCAAGGATTAGGTAACGCCATCTCTAAGCCACTTCTCCCAGTCGCTCCAAAACCTCAAAAGGTCTAATAAATCTGGGACTCAGCTTTCCCCGACTACCAAATCTGATTACTCCTCTCGTTGGAGATATCTTCAAAATACCTTATCCCCAACTTTGAACTCCAGCGGCCTTCTGCTCAAATCTGCCCATTGTTTCTGTCTATCCTGAGCTGCCGTGAGACACTCGCTGATGATCTTAACTTTCTCCACAATCTGAATTATAATCTCTGGTCCCCACAACCGCCTATCACCAATGTCGCCCAAATTAAAGGAGATCTACACTTCCTTCCATACAAAGCTTCAAAAGGCGCCATCTTAATACTAGCCTGGTAGCTGTTGTTATAAGGAAACTCCGCCAAATGCAAATGATCTTTCCAAGACCCCTAGATGTATGGAATAAGCTGAGCTATGGGCTTCTTCTAATACTTCTTGCCTAATCTCTCCCTTTAGTACACAAATTCTGTTGCCAAAATGGAGCGTTCCATTCGCATGGATCTGTATATCTGACCTCAATCCGGCTTTCACTTGTTCCCTGAATTCTTGCAACTTGAGATCTCCACTCTGAGCTTTCCTGAGCTTCTCAAAAAGTGTTGGTTGAATCTGCATAGCCATCAATTGGCCGGGAGCTATTGCCCTTCTAATCACCATCAGGTTCATCCGCTTCATCTCCTCGAATAACTCTTTCTGTTGAATGATCTGCATTGCCATAGATGCTTCTGGCTTTCTGCTCAAGGCATCAGGTACTACATTGATCTTTCTAAGGTGATACTGTAGATCAATATCGTAATCAGCCATCAACTCCAGCCATCTCCTTTGCCTCATGTTCAGCTCCTTCTGAGTTAAGATATACTTCAAGCTCTTGTGATTAGTGTAGATCAATACTTGGTCACGCAACAAATAGTGCCTTCAGATCTTTAAGGCGAAAATGACTGCTGCTAATTTCAGATCATGCATAGGGTAGTTCTTCTCATGAGATTTAAGTTGCCTGGATGCATATGCTATCATATGTCCATGTTACATTAGCACACCCCAATTCTCTCCCTGACGCATCGCTGTAAATGACCATACCACCAATCCCATCTGGCATCTTAAAGATTGGAGCTGTCATCAACCTCTTTTTCAAATCTTCAAAAGCATTAGCACACTCCGCTGTCCATATATACTTCTCTCCCTTCTGGGTAAGCTTGGTCAGAGGTCCTGCAATCCTTGAGAAGTCTTGTACGAACCTCTAATAGTATCCAGCTAATTCTAGAAAACTCCTAATTTCAGTTACCGATTCTGGGTAGGCCAATCATTCACTGCCTGAACTTTGTTGGGATCCACCGAGATGCCTTCTCCCGAAACAACATGCCCCAAAAATGTCACACTCTTAAGCTAGAACTCACACTTGCTTAGCTTGGCATAGAGCTTCTCCTGCCGAAGGGTCTGCAACTCGATTCTCAAGTGTTCAACATGTTCCTCTTCATTCTTAGAATAAATTAGAATATCGTCAATGAATATTACTATAAATTTATTTAAGAATGGAGAGAACATCTGATTCATCAAATCCATAAAAAGTGTTGGAGCATTGGTCACTCCAAATGGCATGAACAAGAACTCGTAATGACCATAACAAGTCCTAAAAGCAGTCTTCGGAATGTTCTTTCCCTTCACCTTCAGTTGATTGTATCCAGACCGAAGATCTAACTTCCAGAACACCTTAGCTCTAGTTAATTGATCGAACAAGTCATCTATCCTAGGCAAAGGATATCTATTCTTGATGGTTACTTTTTTCAATTCTCGATAATCAATGCACATCCTCCTGCTACCATCCTTCTTCTTCATCAATAACACTGGAGCTCCCAAGGTGAAACACTAGGCCGATGAAGCTTTTGTCTAGGTATTCCTACAATTGCTTCTTCAATTCTGCTAGCTCCACTGGTGCCATCCGATATAGTGCTTTAGAAATAAGGGCAGTACCTTGGATGAATTCAATAGCGAACTCCAAGTTTTGATCTGGCGGAAGTCCTGGTAGATCCTCTAGAAGCACATCTACAAATTCCTCCACTACCGGTATCGGCTTCTCTTGAGTTTCTGCAGTAGCGTAGTCCCCTTGCTGCTTCTGTCTGAATGCCTTCAATTCCCTAAAAACTGGAAGTCGAACTGATGTGGAATTCTGAATATCACGCTCTTATTCCGGTAATCGATCGCCGCAAGATACTTATACTAAGCCATGTCATGCCTAGGATGACATCATATCCACCGATGTCTATCATAAACATATCTACCCTTAACTGTCTTCCACAAACCTCCATAGAATAAGATTTACATACCCTACTAGTGGTTATAATCCCGCTCTCGGTACTAATCTCCCATCCATATGTAGCAATGAGAAGCACCAGAATCAAATAGCGATATAATAGGAATTGAATGAACCATAATGGTACCTGCTACGACTTCCTCTGATGCCTTGACTTGCTTTGCAGTCAGGTTAAAATTCTGGCCTCTTTCACGACCAGTTCCTCCCTTCCTCTGGGCCTGCTCGAACACCTGTCGTTGTAAAGGAAGTGGAGCTCCTCTACCTACGGGTGCTGGGTTCCTCCTAGCTGCTTCTGATGTTGGAGGGGCAGGCATAATGCTTCTTTACTTATTGAATGGACAGACTGTCACCAGGTGATCTTTAGGCCCACAGCTCAAGCATTGTCGGTTCCCCCATCTATGTTCCTTCCGTCCATGTCCTGGTTTCTAACAGAGTCCATAAATCATCATCAGTGGGGAAGGAGTGAATGGACGCTTGCTCGATAAGGCATTAATATGTCTGGACGCGGGTCCCCTGGAACCCTGGTCAAAAGGCCGCTTCAATGTCGTGCTACAATCTGCTCCTGTTCTCCTTTTCCATCACCTGCTCCAGACTACGAGCAGCGTCGAGAACCTGAGAGTAAGTCCTCAATTGCTGTGTGATCAAAAATTTCTGAATGTCCAGTCTCAGTCCCTGCTGGAATCGATTAGCCCAGTTTTCATCTTCTGCTACTATGTATGGAGCGAACCGGCTCAGCCTCAAGAACTCTGTAGCATACTCATCCACCATTCGACTCCCTTGTCGTAAGTTGATGAATTGCTGCTCCATCTCCCTCCTAACAGTTTTGGGGAAGAACCATTCATAGAAGCTCTCAGAGAACCTCTCCTATGTGATAGGCCTCTCCAATCGTTCCTCCTCAGCGAGCCACCATGTTCGAGCCACATCAGCCAGTTGAACCTTTACTACTTCCACTTGATCTTCAGCAGGAACACAAGCTACATTTAGGAGATTAGTCATATCAACCAATCATTGCTCTACTTCTAACAACTTTTCTGTACCGGTAAAAGTGGCTGGCTGCAACCTCCTTAAGTCTAAAATATTCCCGGATTTTAGTCCCCGAGAAGCCGCAGACCTCTCCATGGCCATCATGGTTGTCTGCTGTGCTGCCATCAACCCATCTTGAAGAAGTGTCGTTTGCTGCTGCTGCGATTTTATCATGCCCCGGAGTACCCCCATCAAATCAGTGGCATCTTCATGAGCAACGATGCGGGTAGAGGAAGGTCGTTGAGCCATTACTCTGAAAATAAAAAAATATTGATTTAAAAATATGGTAGACATACTTGTACTTGTAACTGGATTATTAAATCTTGTACTGTCAGTAAGAGCCTGACTATTTACATAATTATACACTTGAATAACCTGACGCTGATACCAAAAAAAATCCTGTCACGTCCCGCAACCGTAATGCACATAAAAGGGGTACGTGAGGAGAGCTGACGACGTATTTTCAAAACAAATACCTTAAGCCTCAGTACATTAATTCAAATAACAAGGTTTATCAATTATTCCAGCTGAAAGAAAATAAATACTTAATGTCACCAAGGGTTCCACTTAATACAACATAATAAAAATAATAGGAAACATAAGCATAAAAGTTTCACATATTGAGAAAGCTAACTGCCTACTGGAGATCTGCGATATGCTCGAAGTACTCCTGATCCTGTAGAGTCTCTAGATCAGAACCTGAACAAACAAACTTAGGGTCGTCAATAGCGACCTAAGTGAGTGATAAAATGAGGGATATAAAGAAATATGCAAAAGTAACAACAACATGCTTAGCTAGATATAGTTTATCATACTAATAATTAGCATATTAGAACCATATTAAAGCACAATAATATACACCACATAACCATTTTTAAATTATAATTTGTCCAGATAGAGTCATGTTGTCAAAATGTCTGTGTATATCTATTCCTAATTTCTTATTGTTTGAAACTGATAATTAGAGATGGAGATCTGTGTTTTAGGTGGGTTCCGTTCATACCCGGAACGACGGTCCAGATGCTTGGCACTGAACCAGGCCCTACTGTTAGGTAATCAGTAATAGTAAACAGTACACACAGTATCAATGTGGAACAGTAGAGTTATATAACAATAACATATGGGATGTCAGCCATCCCCTGGAACTCTACAATGGAACCGTATTTTCTCCTACCTAACTACACGCCAATGTGGCATTATGATTTAGATATTAGGATTTGATAAAAAGAATATGAGAAACAAATTAAGCACACAAATATATATATTTTTATTATTATATTTTTTTGTTTCTTTATTTATTTTATTTATTTTTTATTTTTTTGGGTATTGCATGACAAGAGTATTACAATGTGGAATCTCGTCTACTCTTCTGTCTGAATTACAGTTTAGAAGTCAACGAAGTTCATACGACTTCAGCAAACTTCGAACCTACAGATTAGTGATTCCCTATCATTGACTATGCCTTACATGGCATACTGCTTGATGATATTAAGGAGGCAGCTTCCATTCGATGAAGATCCCCTCGCTTCTATTATGATCCGATTGTAAAGATGCTATATTACCGCTCATACGATAATATACCGCTCTGTTACCTATCCAGTTTAGAGGCACAGGAAGCACTTAAAAAAGCCCATAACGGCATATGTAGCACCCATCAGCCAGGTCTGAAGCTTAAAGACTGACTGTGATGGCTTGGCTATTACTGGGCAATATTGATTACAGACGCAGTAGAATATGCAAAATGGTGGTAAAGCTTGTCAAATGTATGCGAATTCATACACTAACCCCCAAAGTTATGATCGTACACATATTTTGCATTCTTTTCATTACACTTCTACATTTATCGTATAATAATTCTGCTAATTTTTTTTGTCTTAAATGTCTATTTTGCAGAAGATAATCATGAAGAGAAAGAGGATTAAACTAAATAAATACCAGTTAAAATTAGATTTAACTGGATCTATTTAGTTAGCTGAGGATGATCCCAGATCTAGTTAGAACAAATCAAGGATTGGGGCAAATGTTCAGCTGAAGATCAGAGCAAATCAGAAAGATAACACCAAATGGAAATCGATAAAATTCAGATTTCTATAAATCTATTTTAGTTAGCTAAATATCAACCGAGGATAACATCAAATACAGAGTCCAAATTCAAAATTCAAAAGGATAAATTGATAAAGAGAAGATTAACATATGAGATGAAGCAATTTTGACTCGGATTTTCGCTGGATACATTTTAGTATTTGAATCATAACTTTTGCTACCGAAACTCAAATCTGATGATTCAAGATGATTCAGAAAGAAGACTTAAAGGGCTAAAACTCTTTTACTATTTCAAATTCTATCATTTGCTAAATTTGCTAAATTATATTTAGCAATTAACATGCAACAGGTTGCAGATCAGAACTGAATATCTACATCAACTCAAGTTTGGAGATAAAGGTAGGATTCAAATTCAGAAATAGCCAGCTCTCCCTATCTTTTAACTTATTTTCTTATCCATTTTTATGCTATAAATACTCCACACATCAGAGGCAGAGAAAGGGAGAAGCATAGATAGATTCTTAGGACAGTTTTTCATTCTTTTTAGTGTAGGTTTTTATTTTCATTTATGTAATTTTTATTTCTTTATAAGCATAAGTTAGACTAAGATTCATGTAAGTAAGAGAGAGATTTATGTTGAGAGTGACACCGATGTAGCCTCTCCTTTCTTTCATTATTTCTACAAGCAATAAAAGGGTAACTTTTTTTATGTTCTTCTTTATTTTCATTTTCTTCTTCTTCTTTCTACTTTCTCTTTCGGTTTTGATGTAGTCCAAGTGAGTGAAATAGCATAGGTATTTCTTTGCCTTAGTGAGTGTCATCGATAGCTCACGACAATAGAATTTTCCCTATGTTTGTATCATTTCATACTTGCTCGAAGAAGTCTTGATGATGTAACGTGAATTGGGACTGAGGTAATCTTATAAGTTATGCGCTGATCGCCTCTAGATCAAGGTAAACATGTAAGGATTTTAAGCAAGTCATCAACTGAAAAAAGATAAGCATTTCTTTTAGGTTTTTTTCTTTCTTTTAATCTTTAGTTTACATCACCTACGTCATCAAATCTCTACTGTTTTTTACTTTTTTGTACAAATCACCATCTCCTTCTATTTACCATTTTCACAATCTAATATAATTTATTTTTCTTTTCTTTTAAAGAACAAAAGAAGAACTTTAACCATTCTTTGTAGCTTAAAAGAGAACTTGCAAAAAAGCTTCCATCGCTAGTCTCTCCTTTGAATCACGACCCGCATAGCTACTTGCTATAACGGTAGTATTGAGTACTTGCATATTTCTATTATAAAGTTCTGAATTTTGTATTTTTCTGTGCAGGTTCTAACTCAATCAAATTTTGGCGCCGTTGTCGGTGAGGAACGGTAAGTGACTCTTTTTTGTTTACTTTAATGATTAACTTTCTTCTTTGTTCTTGGTGTACAGGTTTAACAATAAGAAAATTTTTACTGCAGTAGATATATAAGTGGCCCTGGACTCTGCTCAAGAAAGCAAAGCCTAGAATACCTCAGATTTGCTACATTCCCGTGGCAATCTGAGTGAACTACTAACCTGTATTTTTTACAGGTTGGCTGAATTGTAAAGTTTAAATATCAGTAGCTATTTATTTTCTTATTTGACTTACTGTATATACATTTCTAATTCAATAGTAAAAGGTTGATTGTAAATGCTAAAAACGGTTTAGATTTTGCATTTAGACACGTGTCTATTTCATTACATTTTCTATTTACTGTTGAAAAGTGCTGGAGCCAAGGTATGTGTGCATAGCATTTTTGTATAAGGTTCATTCTTGTATGAAATATTGCTTGAGTGTTACTTTTTCTACTTGTATATTGCACTAAATTTATTTAAGGGTTTGTCCTATAAATAAGATAAGGTGGGAAATGTACGCGTCAGAAAAGATCACAATTGCAAAATTCTTTTAATTGAATAGAAAATTACAACGGATACCATCCAATTACAAAAGAGAGGGAATCTTTTGATTGATTCTCCTCTTTGTTTAAAGCTGGGTTCTTCATGTGGCGGTGGAGAGTGAGTCTTGTTCTCCGTTGACCGGCCGAACGTCAAGTGTCTCTGTGGATCCTCTCTTTGGATCTACTGTGAAGTAGCACAGCTCCTATCAGTAATGGAATCTCAAAGAGATTTAAAGAACTTTAACTTAGCAAGTTAACAAAAAGAGTTGAACTCTTCTCAGGCTACAAGAGCTTTGAGGCCGAACTCTACTGAGGTAGCTCTCCTCCTCTGCCCATGGCTTCTTGGATTCCTCCATCGGGACTTTCCTCCTCAGCCCTTTTAGAAGAGGTCCCTTCCCCCTGGGTCCCTTAGAGAGGTCTCCTTCCAAAAAAACCCCCCCGGGGTCCTTCCTCTTCTCTAGCTATTCATAGCTATTTGTAGAGGAATTGGGGTGTAACCAACCCCTTAAATCTCTCCATAAAGGGAAGTTATTCCCTATTATATGGGGAGAAAATGGGGTGTAACTGACTAAGTTCGTGGCTGTCAGTTATAGCAGAAATGCGGGTCTCGCGCTGGACGCGGATCTCGCTTTGATGTTGAGACGCGGAGCTCACAGGCTCGCATCTGTGTTAGAACGCGGAGCTGCTCAGGCTCGCGTTTGAGTTAAAACGCGGAGCTGGCTGAGGTCCGCATCTGACAAAGGACGCGAGGCCTGCGTCTGGCGACCTCCGCGTCTGACATTGGAACGCGAAGTCTGCGTCTGGCGACCTCCGCGTCTGACATTGGACGCAGATCTCCGCGTCTGACATTGGACGCGAGGTCTGTGTCTGGTGACCTCCGCGTCTGACATTGGAACGCGAGGTCTGCGTCTGGCGACTTCCGCGTCTTGGAGGTTCGCGTCTGAGGCTGGAAGCGATCTCCGCATCTGGGAGGTTCGCGTTTGAGGCTTTGTCTTCAGTAATTTTTTGATAGCCTACAGAACCCCCTCTAAAGTTTTCGAAACTACGCGGTTGACTAAGACAGATTTTGAAATACTTTGGACTTTAGTTGAATCTAGGCTTCCTGTAATCGGACTGGCATTCTTCTGCGAGGCAGTCTTCTGAGGTGCCCTGAGCTCGATCCTGTCTGGATGGTGAACTTCATGAGTGTACTGTTGAACTTCTTTGAAGCCTCCAGAAAAGATCATCACAAGTGTCTTAGAAACTCAGTCTAGCACTTGTTATGAGCATTGGTTTGCTTGGTGTACTTTTAAGCTGGTGGAGTTGTCAATTGCTCTTGTCAGTGTACCATTGAACTGCTTGAAGCCTCCAAGAAAGATCGTTTGTAATTTGATTGTCGGTGTACTGTTGAACCGGTGGAGTTGTCAATTGCCTTTGCCAGTGTACTGTTGAACTGATTGCAGTAGCAGAGACATACTCTTTGTATTGGGGGGAAGAGAGGACGCAGCTGTCACAGACGTAATTCTGGCACACTGATCAAGTGGAGACGCGAGCTTCACCAAAGTTGAGATGCGACTCTCAATTGTTGTAGAGACGTGGCTCTCAATTTCTGTAGAGACACAACCTTTACTTGCTGTTGAGACGCAACTCTTAAGTTCATTGAGACGCGGCTCTGTACTTGAGACGCGAAGTTCACGCTCAAAGCTTCTTTGAAAGAGCTTTAATTGCCAGAGGTGTGATATTAACTTTGGCAAATTAAATAACTCTACTGGGGGAATTTGAGAAGATTACTGTCAGATGTGTGATGTTAACTTGACAGTGAGATCTAGACTTGTGTTTTGAACAAGTTTTGTAGACTTGCTATTCTATTGATGAGAATAACAAGTGGAGTTTGATTCGCTGGGGATTATGTCACAGTTTGGTTCTAGTCTATCGTCAGGGTTTAGTGTTAACATGACTAGAACTCTACTGGGATGAAAGTTTGCTATTAGAGGTGTGATATTAACATAACAACTATTGATTTTGCGATCTACGCAATTTAAGTGGACCTGTCATTCTATTGAAGATAATGACAAGTGGAACTGGATTTGTTGAAGATCCATGGAGATTTTTACCATCAGAGGTGTAATGTTAACGTGACAGGTTTGGATTTACAATTTGAGCAAATTGAATTATCAGAGGTGTGATATTAACTTGACAAAGATGTGTGCTAGAGGTGTGATATTAACTTAGCATCACGAAAGTCTCATTTACACTGAGAAATTTGAGAGAAGATCATTGTCATAGGTGTAATGTTAACTTAACAATGAAATATATGCTAGAGGTGTGGTGTTTAACTTAGCATTGAAAGATCTCATTATTAGCGGAGAAAACCGAGGAGATCACTGTCATAGGCGTAATATTAACTTAACAGCGATTGATTTTGCGATATGAGCAACTTTGGTCAGAAGTGTAGTATTAACTTGACCGAGAGATTCTGCGATCTGCGCAGTTTGATAGACTCGCCATCCTATTGAAGAGGACTAACAAGTTAAATTTTGGTCAGAGGTGTGATGTTAACTTGACCGGAATTTATCTTGCGATTTGAGCAAGTTTGGTCAGAGGTGTGATGTTAACTTGACTGGGATTTGTCTACTGTTAGAGGTGTGATTTTGAACATAATAGTATTTTGAGTAGACTTGTCATTCTATTGAGGAGAATTGACAAGTTGAAGTTTTACCCCCTGGGATACATCAAAGTCTTACTATCAGAGGTGTAATATTAACATGACAGGTTCGATTTGTAATTTATTTCACTGAGAAAATTGAGGGAAATCACTGTTAGAGGTTTAATGTTAACTTAACAGTGAATATGCCAGAGGTATAATGTTAACTTGACATGTTTGATCTGTGATTATTTCACTGGGGAAATGGTCACAGGCTTTTTGTGGTCCTACCATTCCATGGATGGGAATTGGTAAGGGATTTTGGAGGGAATTTTAGAGAATAAGTTGTCAGAGGTAACTGTTAACATGACAAATATTAATTTTCTTAGAAAATAAAGATTTACTGTTAGAGGTATAATGTTTAACATAACAGTAATGAGATTTTGCGATTTAAGCAATTTAAGTGGACCTGTCATTCTTTTGAAGAGAATGACAAGTAAGACAAGACCCGTCGGGATCTAAATATTTCTTTACCGTAAGAAGTGTGATATTAACTTAACGGATCAGATTGAATCTTGTCAGAGGTATGATATTAACTTGATAAGGATGTGAGCTAGAGGTGTACTGTTAACTTAGCTCCAAAAGAATTTCAGTTTCATTGAGGAGACTGAAGATATCACTGTCATAGGTGGTTAAACTTAACAGTGGAGGTAATGCTAGAGGTGTGATGTTAAACTTAGCATTGGTCATTTTGACTCCGATACGGAAGTTCGAGGGAAAGTCATTGTCATAGGTGTATTGTTGAACTTAACAATGAATTGGATGCTAGAGGTGTGATATTAAACTTAGCATCGCTCTTCTCAGATTCGATATGGAAGCCTGAGGAAAAGTGACTGTCAGAGGTTTTAATATTGAACTTGGCAACAACTCAATCACTGTTAGAGGTGTAGTGTTAACATAACAGTAGTTTGTTAGAGGTGTAATATTAACATGACAGTAGTTGGTTTGCGATATGAGCAATTTTGAGGACTTGTCATTCTATTGATGAGAATTGACAAGTGGAGTTTGGAATGTCAGAGGTGTAGTGTTAACTTGACAATCATTGATTTACGATATGAGTAATTTTGAGGACTTGTCATTCTATTGATGAGAATTGACAAGTGAAGTTTGGAATGTTAGAGGTGTAGTATTAACTTGACAATCATTGATTTGCAATATGAGCAATTTTGAGGACTTGTCATTCTATTGATGAGAATTGACAAGTGGAGTTTGGAATGTCAGAGGTGTAGTGTTAACTTGACAACATTGATTTGTGACTCCATGTAGAGGAGCGACAAGCGAAGCTAGTACTCGCTGGGAAGTATTGAAACTTTTCATTGTCAGAGGTTTGATATTAAACTTAACAATGACTGTATTTGTGGACCTACCACTCTATGGAAGAGAATTAGTAGGGAATTTTGGTGAAAAATAAAATGAACTGTCAGAGGTTTAATATTAACGTGATAATCATTGATTTTCTAGAGGTGTGTAAAATTCGCTGTTAGAAGTGTAGTATCAATATAACAGCGAGGATTTTTAACGAGTTTCATTGTCAGAGGTTTAATATTAACTTGACAGAATCCACTGGGGATTGAAAAATCTGATTTGTCAGAGGTTTATTGTTAACATGACAAATCCTAGTTCATTCCATTGGAGGAATGAATATAGGTATTTTTATGGCCCTACCATTCTGTGGGTGAGAATTGGTAGGAGATTTTGGAGGAGAGGATGGGACCAAGTCCCTCAAGAATTTTAGCAAACCTTCTACTCAGACTCGTGTTTCCACGTCATAGAAAGGACGTGAGGTCCTTGTCTGGCGACTTTCGCGTTTGACTGAGAAAGGACGCGAAGTCCGCGTCTGGCGACCTCCGCATCTGATATTGGAACGCGAGGTTCGCATCTGGCGACCTCCGCGTTTGACTGAGAAAGGACGCGAGGTCCGCGTCTGGCGACCTCCGCGCCTGACATTGGAACACGAGATCTGCGTCTCTTGGGGGGTTTGAAGCCTTACAGGCTAAAAACTGACAGCTCAGTCATCTGAAAGTTGCAGTGACAATCAAAGAACACCGCCGAGATGAACTGCTCGCACCCATGGGATGAGAGCTTCTCAGTTCATATTTGAACATGACCTCTTGGGGCTGAACGCGAACCTCGCGTTTCTGAAGTGAAACGCGATGATCTCATTCTGGCGTAGCCTCCTGCTAAACGCGTGTCTTGCACTTTTGAATAGAAACGCGAAGGTCATCTTTTAACACTGTCAGCGACTCTCGCACGCTAAGGTCATGTCCTGGCGCGGCCTTGGGCTGAACGTGGGTCGCGCGTTCTCGCTTTTTGGCACAGCTTGAGGCTGGACGTGAACTTCACATTTTGGCGCCGAAACGCGCAGCTCGTGAACGCGAGCATCGCGTTTTGTTACAGAAATGCGGGGCTGAAAGCGAACTTTGCGTTTGGTGCCGAGACGCAGGGGTGAAAGCGAGCTCTGTTTGCTGATGGTGAACTTGGCGTCTTTGTCGAAGATCAGCAATCCGTTTGGCTCACAGGAGTTGATGCGAACCCCCTGCAAATTGGATTTGCTGAGCCTTGGGAGGAGTTTTGCGGCGAGATTTGCCTTCATCATCATTGGCCTCACGGGTCTCGTAGGAGACATTGATGCGGGCCACATATGCTATTACAGCCACTCCTGTCTGCTGACGATGAGTGCAATGCCTTCGCCGTCTCTCGGCATTCCGATTGAGTCGAAGAGGTTGTTGAGAACCCCCGACATCCGGAACTGGAAGTGCCTTGATAAAAGGATGGAGGAGAGATTGGTCTCTATTGCCATCTTAACCGTGGGTCATGGTGCGGGTCTCTGAAGAGACGTTGGGGCTGACCACGTTGTCTCCACGGGAGACTCCAGAAGCTTTGGGGAGTTTAACTTCTCTTGGTCGAATTCGATCACAAGAGATTCGACTGTGGATCTAAGCATCCGACGTCGGCTTGCGCCACTACTTTCTCGTTGGTTGAGAAAGACCATTGTCCCCAGCGGCGTCGCCATCTTTTGTACGCGTCGGAAAAGATCACAATTGCAACATTCTTTTAATTGAATAGAAAATTACAACGGATACCATCCGATTACAAAAGAGAGGGAATCTCTTGATTGATTCTTCTCTTTGTTTAAAGCTGGGTTCTTCATGTGGCGGTGGAGAGTGAGTCTTGTTCTCTGTTGACCGGCCGAATGTCAAGTGTCTCTTGTGGATCCTCTCTTTGGATCTACTATGGAGTAGCACAGCTCCTATCAGTAATGGAATCTCAAAGAGATTTAAAGAACTTGAACTTAGCAAGTTAACAAAAAGAGTTGAACTCTTCTCAGGCTACAAGAGCTTCGAGGCCGAACTCTGCTGAGGTAGCTCTCCTCCTCTGCCCATGGCTTCTTGGATTCCTCCATCGGGACTCTCCTCCTCATCCCTTTTAGAAGAGGTCCCTTCCCCCGGGTCCCTTAGAGAGGTCTCCTTCCAAAAAAAACCCCCTGGGGTCCTTCCTCTTCTCTAGCTATTCATAGCTATTTATAGAGGAATTGGGGTATAACTAACCCCTTAAATATCTCCATAATGGGAAGTTATTTCCTATTATGTGGGGAGAAAATGGGGTGTAACTGACTAAGTTCGTGGCTGTCAGTTATAGCAGAAATGCGGGTCTCGCGCTGGACGTGGATCTCGCTTTGATGTTGAGACGCGGAGCTCACAGGCTCGCGTCTGCGTTAGAACGCGGAGCTGCTCAGGCTCGCGTTTGAGTTGAAATGCGGAGCTGGCTGAGGTCCGCATCTGATAAAAGACGCGAGGCCTGCGTCTGGCGACCTCCGCGTCTGACATTGGACGCGAGGTCTGCGTCTGGCGACCTCCGCGTCTGACATTGGAACGCGAGGTCTGCGTCTGGCGACTTCCGCGTCTGGGAGGTTCGCGTCTGAGGCTGGAAGCGATCTCCACATCTGGGAGGTTCGCGTTTGAAGCTTTGTCTTCAGTAATTTTTTGATAGCCTACAGGAAAGTCATTACCCTCCCTTATCCCACAAACAATCTCCTCACTCACTAACTCAAGCCTAACTAAAACTGAGTAGACGTTGGCCCTAGAGATATCTCGGACTCATATAGGAGACGGACCTAAGGGAAAAGTTAATTAGAATTTGACTCTTGCCAAATTGGTGTCTAAGATTGGGGATTGAGGGGCGAAACCCCGAAGATTAGTGATTTGACATAATTAGGCCCGTTTCGTAGGTATGGATACCTCCCACTGATCTTGCCCCTACCTGACCGATTAACTTGTGGTTAGATTCTGTAATATACCCCCTGTGGACAGTCTAACGAGTTAGGAGTCGTCTATGTCTAAGGTTTACGCTAACTTAGGTTAGATTTTTTCTTTTGTTTGTTTATTTGTTTGTTTTTCTTTATTTGATTTTGATATTTCTTTTTGTGATATGGCTTATAACAATAATTTTTCCAATTTTAATTGTAATCCATGTTACACCCCGACCTCTATTTCAGATATTACCAATCCGGCATATCATAACTTTAACTAACCTAATATGCTGGATTGGTCTTATCTAAATCAATACATGCCCTAGTCCTAATATTATGAACAAGATTGGAATAATCATTACTACTCTTCACAGAGTCAATGAGGGTACAGCTCCCCTGAGTCATATTATCAACCACCTTACCAACATCCAGCTTCATATACTCCTTCTCCCGAACAACCATTAGAAGAATCAATTGACTGGAAAAAGAGGATGGAAGCCTTAGACGAGCTTGAGCGATGAATTCAAATTTTAGAAGATTCAAAATCCCGTCAAAATTTTCAAATCACAGATCCTTATTCTATTTTTCAAGAAGAACATACCGACTTAGAAAAGAGTATGGAATCCATGATTCAGTTCTAAAGTAATCCACTCAATATGATTGGAAAGCATGCGTAGGAATAAGGAAACTCTCCCTACCCAATCTTTGACTATTCCCAACAATTCTAGCCACATTGATAAAAATTAAGAAACATGATATCTTAAAGACTTTGACCAAGATTCAATTTCACGACAAAATCAACTTGACCAATATCAACCCATTGACGAATTGGCAAGTTTTCATTTCAATGAGATTGGACTTGATTATGAATGTGAATCCAATCCCCAACTTTGTGATTAAGTTCCCATCTTCGAATCTGTGTTGACTCCGGTATTCTTACCCAATTTGGACCAAATTCCCGAGCCAACATTTATTCTTGTGCCTATAAATCTAGAAATTGAATCACCAATTTTAGATAGTCACATTCCATTGATGGAAAAAGAATGTGAATTTTAATTCTTGAATTTGGACTTAACTCTTGAAACAAAACTAACTCTCGAGCCCAAAATTGATTTTTTCGAGTTAGTATTAGTTACTGAACCTATTATTCTTGAGCCCAAGTCAACCATTCTACCAAATCACATTCTTTTGTTGGACATATGTATAGACCATGATGACTCTGTGATGATTTTTCAAGACTGGTCATGTAAAGGGAATAAGTTTCATGATATGATCTTTTATGATCCTATTCATATTAGGAACTGTAAATATGTAAATAGAAAAGAGGTCAATAAAGGTGAGTTCCGTGAACCATCACATTATCTTGATTGGGTAGCAACGCTTGACCCAATCAGACCACCACCGGAACCACCACCTTGAGGTAATATTTTCCTTCCCTTTCTTCTTTGTCGTTCATCTATGCATTAATTCATACATTGAGGATAATGCATGAGATAGGTGTGGGGGAGGGTTCTAACATAACTTAAGTTTTTCTTTTATTATTAAAAAAATTATTAACATTTTCTTTACTTTTAAAAACTTTTTGAAAATAGAAACAATATTTTGACATATTTTTTGTAAGAAATTAAGTCAATTTTAAGGAATAGGAGAATCATAATTAGGATTTCTTATATTTGGTTAAAAAAAATTATCTGTTTGATTTTCAATGTTAAGAATAAAATTTGAAAAAGTAATTTAGTCTTGATTTTTACCTTGATGAAATATGCATGTTTTATACACTTACACACTTAGGGTTCAAAAATAAATATTCTTATGCCTTATTATTAAAAAATAAAAATATATATAATATCAAAAATCCTCTGATTACTGGGTCTTTGTGCCTCATAAAGCATAAGTATTCACGCCTAAAAACGGTTCATATAATAAAATCGTTAGTTCTGTGGCCTTATTTGCTTGAGTCCTTAAGTCCTTGTGAAACACCCGGATTGATAAACTATGGGTTAAAATATTTTCACTTGGGTTAATAATATTTATCGTAAATTCTTATGATTTTTTAAACAAATTGTTTTCGTATTAAATAATTTTCGGTAATTCATTGTGGAAATTCAGAATGAATTTAAATTTTTATAAATCATATCGAATTAATTGATATGAGAAAACATCGATATTTATTTATGTTTGTACGCCAATATAAGTGTGTGTAATACTTGAATATCATAAATCTGGTTTATTATGTATATTTCTAAATCGTTGGATTATCCTAATAAGGAGATCGATAATCGGTATATTACCGGATACTCTTTTGATGTTAATTATAAATTATTATGAAAAGAGAAATACAGAAAAATATATGATATTGCACGGGTGTATATACTGCATGAAATACTCTTATTATGAATACCGGGTATTGGTATTTAATCCCTATTTTTTATTTTATTAAGGGATTGGAGAAATGAAAAATGAAAGAAAAAGAAAATAAAAATAAAAATAAAATAAAATAATAAGTATGGGAAGTACGGGAGGTATGGGAAGTATGAGAGGTATGGGAAGTATGGAGAGTAGGTGGGAGTAGATGGGGGAGAGAGAAATAAAAACTCTCTCTCCCTCTCTCTCTCTCTCACACACACACTCTCATCTCTCTCTTTCTCACTCACTTCCCTCCCTCTCTCTCTCTCTGGGTGTTGGCCGGCGGCCTGACCGGTGGCCAGGCGCCGGCGGCACCGTAGGCCGGCATGGAGCCGACAGTTAGGGGGGAGCACCAGTCCCCACCCTATCTCCTTTCTCTTTTTCTTTCTCTTTTCCCTTGCTCTCTCTGTTCTTGATCTCCGGCAGCGGAAAGGTGGCGCCCAAGGCGGTGCTGGGGCGCGGGATGACCGGCAGTGGCCGGCCACGCCGGCCGGCGCCGGGGCCAGTGAGGGCGCGCGCACAGCAGCAGCGCTGCTGTTGCTGTAGGTTGTGGGTTTGACTCGACCCAATAAAGAAACCCGACCTGTTTTATAACATAAATGTACATTTTCTTTCAACCCCCGATGTATTAAATAAATTATTTTAGGACCTGGAGAAAGTTTGATTAGCCCCCTGAATACTTTCTAATGTTACGTATCTAACCTCGTTTTATGTCTCATGTGTATTCGAGCGATATCTCGGCCATCTGAACTCCAAATTGCACGATTCTGAAGTCGTTGAATTTGTGGAGATGAGAGCTACGCATCCAAGGTATTAGTATAGACATTGAGTAATCGGGAGACCAATAGACATGGCAAGGTGAGTGGAGTCATCCCGATTTTGTTTAAAAGTTTTGATTCAATAGTAATATTGATCGTGACTAATAGAAAATTATTATTAATATTATTATGCAATCAATATTGTGGTCAAATCTAGTAACTGTAAATTATGATTGGGTAATGGGTGATTAACACTAGTTATATCTGGCAAGTAGGCTAAACAGTGACAGAACGTATGATCGCTAATAAATCGTGGATACTGTCTGATTAATAAGAGATAAATGAAATTAACTACGATAATGGTCACTTTAATTATCATTAATCATGGAATCAGGAATTATAGAGTCAGTTATGTTGATATCGGCATAAGCAAAATCCGAAAATCAATACCAGAACTGAATCGAGTAAATGAAATCAAAGAAAATCCTTAGACAATTGGGAATAACTGTGACATAGAAACCTATATTAAATGGGATATAGGATGGATATAGTATGATATGAATAGCATAATAACTGAATTTTCTTGATTAAATATATGTTGTTATAACTAACCGTAATGGAATCGGGACTGATTATGTTACTTAATAATTGTATATGTGATCCGATAGTTGGGGGAAAACTAATGATAATGGTTGAGGCATGAGTATTATAAATAATAACTGAAAAATCATGAGTTAAGTTTTTCGTGTGCAATGTCACGAGCGTTACACCAGCGGCACGTTTAAGTGGATATTGATCCTGAAGAACATGTTAGTTTAAGTCAGGTTGATAGTTACCTGTAAAACTATCATGATTATATTGATTTTGGTAAATTACCAAATCATCTTTCATGAAGGAAATTGTATATTATTTGTCAATATCATTAGCAATAAAAGTAATTATTGAGATAAATGCGTATAGATATGGTCCTTATACCCACGTGGATGTATGAATATGGATGGTAATAGACTGATTGGCCAGACACCGAGGTTTGGTTAATAAAGCTCTAATTTGAAATTTATGAGTGTCAGTGGTACATGTTGGCCCAGAGGCCTTCCACTCTAGTTTTGATGATGATTAACTCATGTAGTTGTAGTTTACTAATAATCTTGTGATGTTTAGTTTCAGATACTTAACCAAGATATTAGTAGGTGATTAGCTTCAACAAAGGTATTTGGAGCTTTCACATGGTGATTCAAGAGCCCGAGCATCAAAGTTCATATCTAGCACTCATTGGAGCCAAGCTCGGTGGATCACGTTTGGATCGAGTCGACTTGGAGACAGCGTTTTACAAGAAGACTTCGGTATATAGTTTAGTTTATGTTTTAGATCCATTTGTTAGAGATTAGATAGTGTGATATGCTCAAGTTCACAACACACACACTTGTTTAAAGTTTCATATTTCGGTTTTCGGTTTTTGGTTTAACCGATCTTGGTTTTCATAAATAGATAGAATCAAAATAAGTTTACATGGTTTAATGCATATTAAATTTGTTCTATATACATGTATGCTTCAACTATTTAAACAAACTTAGTTTGATAGTCTATTTCATGAGTTTGGTGTTTTGGTATTTTAACAAAACGTATTTTTGGATTTTAAGTCAAAAACAATGATATATATATCTTTCATGTATATTGGATTATATCCATATACAACATGCTTCAAGTCGTTTCAATATCATGTTTTTGTATTTGGTTGAGTTTTGGACAAAACAATTTTTCATCTTAAAAATCTAAGTTTTGGAAAATACGGAATTTGGTTTTCGGTAAAATTTTCATAACACAAAAAGAGTTCAAAAAGTTTGTAACTTGGTTTGATTTTTACTCAAACGAGTTTGTATTTCAAAGAGAATATAAGAATCTATTTTTGCAGATTTTTTGTGAATTTATGAGATTTTATTTTAGTCAAAATACCTAGTTTTTAATCCCTATAACAACCTATCCTGGCTTCTGCCAGTCGACCGGATCGGTTGACCAAGCTAGGAGTCGATCGACCGACGTGCACAGAATGTGCATGCCAGTTTGGCTGGAGGGCCGATTGACCGACCCGGTCGACCGTCAGAGAGCTTCTTCTCTCTAGAAAGCCCCAGTCGACCAGGTCGGTCGACCGGCACAGAGCTCTGCTCTCTGTTCCAGGCCACGGTCGACCGGGCCAGTCGATCGCTGCCCCAACGGTCAAAAATATGACCATTGTCGGTCGACCGGGCCGGTCGACAGACAGCCGTCTGGGCTGTTGATTGGCCCTAACGGCTAGTTTTTTCTAGCCTATATATTGGGGGTTCTATGGACTGGTTTTCAACAAGATTTTTAGAGAGAAAAATTCCTACTTCTCTAATGTTTAATTACAAAGTTTCAAAAGAGTTTTGGGCTTTAAAGTTTACATTTGATTTGGTATTTTTATAGGGTTTGGAAAATCAAAGAAAAGTGATTTTAGAAAAAGTATTTTGGTTCATCTTCTTCATCCTTATTTCTAGTTTTTCCCAAGGATTTTCTTTGAGTATTTATTTTCTATTCCTTGTGTTTTTCTCACACTTGAGCCATATCTTGCTATCTTACCTATTAAGATCTTTGTTTTGTGGGAAAAGAAGTTGTTTGTGGTTGAGATAGACCACCAAGTGTTGTACCCCTCCTTTATTTGTGATATCCCTCTAAGTGTAGAGGTTGATTGAGTTGTATCCCTCTATTGTGAGGTGATAGTGGGGTTGAGATTGTATCCCTCTTAGTGAAGAGGTGGATTGTGGTTGTTTGGCTAAGTGCCTACCCCTCTTGTGTGAGGTGGTGTTTGTGTTGGTTGTGCATTGCCTCTAGTGAGAGGTTGTATTCAGTTGAGAGAGAAGTTGTGTACTCCCGATTGTATTGTCCCAAATCCTCAGTGGAGGTTCCCTGTGTGGGAGTCCTGTGTGGACAAGTTAGTGGAAATCCTTCTGTGTGAAGGTGAGGACGTAGAGCTATGTGCTCGAACCTCGAAACATATCCGTGTGTTAGCGATTGATCCACTTTCTCTTACTCGCTCTCTCTTTTATATTGTGCCTTGCATCATTTCATATTGCTCATTCATTTATTATATGCTTGGCTTGTTTGTGTGTGCCTCACTTGTGTTTAACCACGAGAACTTCATATAGCACCTCAACTCTTATTCAGAGGAATCAAGAGGAGTTAGTCCAGAGCCCTTCACCGGGAGTTCGGCTACACTCGTTGGTTACACTAAGTGTGTTGTAATTTAGTTTTAATTTCCGCATTTTGTTCATTAGATTAGCTGTACACCTATTCACCCTCTCTAGGTGTACTTACAATTGGTATCAGAGCCTACGCTCCTGATATTTGGTTTAACCACCTAGGAGTGTGATCTTAGTTAGCTAATCTATCATTTGCATTTAGACACGTATATTGTTTACACACACTCATGAATTGCTTGACACCTCCCATGTTTGATGTTTCAATATTGACATGTGGAAATTTAGGATGTCCATGTACTTGAAAACCCTAGGCTTGCATGTTTTCCTTGCCGCTACCAAGAAATCCTATCTTGGTAATAGCAAGCATATAAAGGCCAATGCACAAGCCCTTGAGGCACTTAGAAGCACGCTTAATAAAGAATATCTTTCTATTATTTCTAATTGTGATTCCGCCTTTGCATTGTGGAACACGTTGACCTCCTCCGAGCTTCAAACGCCCAACTTTGTGGAGGATGAATCTAGTGGAGAATCCGAGCAACAATGCTACATGGTCCAAGGGAATGACTCCCTTGAGGTATATTCTGAATCTCAATTAGATGATGATGATGCTAGTTCTTCTAGTAATGATTATGTTGATCCAAATGCTTTGAATGAAGAACTATCAATTGTATGTGAAAAATTGTTAGAAAATATAATCTTTTGAAAAAGAAGAGTTTTGAACTAAAAGAAGAAAATAAGGATTTGTGTTCAATAGTAGATTTGACTTTGCAAGAGAAGGCTGAGATTTCTAATGAAAGAGATTCATTGAAATCTAAGCTTGATCTTGTCCTTAATGAAAACAAGTTTTTGAAAAATAAAAATGATTGTGAAAATGTTTTGAAGAAAAATGAGTCTTTAACTTCAAAACTTGACTTTGTTATAAAATAAAATATTTCTTTGAAAAACAAATTTGATTTGATTTCAAAAGAATTGGAAGATTGTTTAAAGAAAAATGTTTCTTTGAAAAATGATATAGATTCACATGTTTGTCATGCTAGTGTAGCTTCACCTAGCTTACCTATTACATGCATCTCTTCTTCTAGGATTGATAATGATATATGTTTGTTAAAGAAGAGTGTGAATTGTTTAGGATCCACTTTGAGTCATTGTGCTTTGAACTACTCACGGTTAGAATCTATGTTTCGAGAGAAACAAGTTCCTCTTATGCATGCACACAAACCATGGCATACACATGCTCCTCACGTACACTCCCATATCACGATGTATGCTCATGTGTACATATGTACACATTGTGGACGTAAGGGCCACCTTGCTAAATTTTGCTATGATAAGATGCATGATGTAAATTTAGCAACTAAATTTATTTGGGTTAGGAAAGGAGCTAACCCTCATGGACCCAAAAGAGTATGGGTACCAAAGACCACCCCTATTGTATTTGATGTAGGTGTGGACTCTCGCATGACGTGAGAGTGATGGTGCCTTGAGGTAGATGCGTTCTGAGCCTAAAGATGACATAGTGGATGCATCACTTTCAAGGAGTGTTTTAGTGAGAGGACTACCTTGTTTTGGAGACATGGAGAGTTGCCCTCATAGTTTTGGTAACAATCTCTTACTCCTCATTTATGTTTACATGCTTTTCATATCATTGATTTTAGCATGTTATGATGTTTCATGATTAGTATGTTATATGTCATGATATTTAGATTGGTGATATACATGATTAGTTATTTGAGACACCCATGTTTAATATGGACTTATACCTTTGTCTTCTCACATTTGTTTTAACTAATGTGTATGTTCTAGATCTATGCATGTGCATGTACATAATAATCATATGTATGTTTATGAGTTTTGTTTTGATTTCTATGCTTTATGTTTTGATTACATATTTAGATGTTAGTTTTTATTAAAACTTAGGTATATACTTGTACAACTAGTGAGCCATAAATAGATTATTACATGTTTGTGCTTGAACGCTCATTTGAACTCATTAGATGTACTAGTATAGCCTAGTTTTGATGATTCATGCATTTGACTTGTATTCCCATTTTGTACATGTTTTTCATGTTTATATGTTTAGCTTCATGTATATGTCTATTATGTCTAAACTATTAGCTATACATATACATCCTTGAGCCACTTGCCTTCATGCATATACTTTTGTGCACTCGTTTATTTTTAGATATGTATGTATACTTTAGTTTGTACATGACATACATATACCTTGAAGGATTCTAGTTTTGATGATTTTCATATTTTTAAGGAATTTTATATTGAGCTAAATTAACTATTTTCATAATTATGTTTTTTTACATAACTTGTACACTCATATTATTTGATGTTTTCTCATGATTTTTTTTTCATGAGTACAATTTGTGCTTTATAGATTTCGAGTATTTGGTGATCATGTGATTTACATATTTTTCATGGAATATATTTTTGTTTTATTCCTTGCTTCAAGGATTTCATACTAGTTTACAAATTTTTCTTATAACTAGTTCGTATTCTTCATTTTGGAAGAGTTTTCAGTTATGCTAAACTATTTTTAAACCTATTTTTGAAAACCCTTTCCATTAAATGGTGGTTGGTTGGGCGACCAAGCCTTGTATGCTTATTATTGAAAATCCATTTTAAACATGTGCATGAAATGGGTGGTAGGAAGTATGAGATATACACTTGATCTTATTATGTTTTCAATTGGTATCATTAGATCTTTTCAATTGGTATCACTATTGATATTTTTTTGTATACTCATATGTTTTATTTGTGCTTACTATATCTCTATATCTTTGAGTACAAATTTTAGTTATGCTAAGCTTGATTTCTTAAATGACTATTATATTTCAATTGACTATGTTTCAATTAGTATCTTATACAAGCTTATGTATCATTTTGTTTGGTATTTCATAAAGGGGGAGAAAATTCATATTTCACCTTTTAATTAGTTTTGTTTACCTTTTGTATTTTATTACTCCCACACTTTATGTTGAAAAATGATTGAAAAATGATATTGATTATTTTTTGTATCATATGCTCCTAATGAAAAATTACTTTCAATGGTACTAATCTTTACAATTAATATCAAGATTATCTATAAATCTTTTAATTGATATCAAAATTTTTGGTTAAATTCTTCAAAATGATTTATTTACTTACAATTGGTATTTAAATTTATGTTAAAAAAATATTTGTTTTATGTACTTTCAATTGGTATGCTTTATTGATATCATGATGCACTAAATTGATATATATTTTTTTAATTGGTATCATAAAGTCTTTACTTGCTTTCACCCCTTATTGATATTTTTTGTTTAAAACAAAAAAGGGGAGAACATTATTTTATTATTTTCTTTGACCCCTTTGTTGATGATTGACAAAAAGGGGGAGAAGTATTTGTGAGTTTATATGCATGTTTATTGGTTTATTTGAGTTTCAATTTGGTATCAAGAGCTTTTATTGTTTCGTGCTTTGTTGTTTTGTTTTATTGATATTAAGAAACTTTTGTTAAAATTTTTATTATTGGTATCAAGAGATTGTATTGATTATCTTTCAATTGGTATCAAGAATTTTTTTATTGATTGGTATCAAGAGCTTTCAAGAGTTTTTTATTGATTGGTATCAAGAGCTTTTATTGCTTTTATTGATAAAGTTTTCAAATTGAAATTTTTATTGGTATCAAGAGCAATTATTTAAGAACATGTTTATTTTAAAAAGGAAAAGGAATTTATTTTAAAAGCTTGGTATCAAGAGTATGTTCATTTCATTATTTTATGCATGTTGATGCATATTCATATTTAGTATTCATTGCATATATTTATTGTTTATTGCTATGCATGAGTTAAGGGGGAGCTTCTTTGAAGCTTAACTTTAATCCATGCATATATAACTCCATGAGTTTTGTCATCATCAAAAAGGGCGAGATTGTTGGCCCAGAGGCCTTCCACTCTAGTTTTGATGATGATTAACTCATGTAGTTGTAGTTTACTAATAATTTTGTGATGTTTAGTTTCAGATACTTAACCAATATATTAGTAGGTGATTAGCTTCAACAAAGGTATTTTGAAGCTTTCACATGGTGATTCAAGTGCCCGAGCGTCAAAGTTCATATCTAGCACTCATTGGAGCCAAGCTCGGTGGATCACGTTTGGATCGAATCGATTTGGAGACGGTGCTCTACAAGAAGACTTCAATACATAGTTTAGTTTATATTTTAGATCCATTTGTTAAAGATTAGATAGTGTGATATGCTCAAGTTCACAACACACACACTTGTTTAAAGTTTCATGTTTCGATTTTCGGTTTTTGATTTAACCGATCTTGATTTTCATGAATAGATAGAATCAAAACAATTTTACATGGTTTAATGTATATTAGATTTGTTCTATATACATGTATGCTTCAACTATTTAAACAAACTTAGTTTGATAGTCTATTTCATGAGTTTGGTGTTTTGGTATTTTAACAAAACGTATTTTTTGATTTTAAGTCAAAAATAATGACATATATCTTTCATGTATATTGGATTATATCCACATACAACATGCTTCAAGTCGTTTCAATATCATGTTTTTATATTTGGTTGAGTTTTGGATAAAACGATTTTTCATCTCAAAAATCCAAGTTTTGGAAAATACGGAATTTGGTTTTCGGTAAAATTTCATAACATAAAAAGAGTTCAAAAAGTTTGTAAATTGGTTTGATTTTTGCTCAAACAAGTTTGTATTTCAAAGAGAATATAAGAATCTATTTTTGTAGATTTTTTGTGAATTTATGGGATTTTATTTTAGTCAAAATACCTAGTTTTTAATCCCTATAACAACCCTGTCCTGGCTTCTGCCGGTCGACCGGACCGGTCGACCGACGTGCACAGAATGTGCATGCTAGTTTGGCTGGAGGGCAGGTCGACCGACCCGGTCGACCGCCAGAGAGCTTCTGCTCTCTGGAAAGCCCTGGTCGACCGGGTCGGTCGACCGACAGAGAGCTCTACTCTCTGTTCCAGGCCACGGTCGACAGGGCCGGTCGACCGCTGTCCCAACGGTCAAAAATATGACTGTTGGCGGTCGACCGGGCCGGTCGACTCACAGCCGTCTGGGCTGTTGATTAGCCCCAACTGCTAGTTTTTTCTAGCCTATATATTGGGGGTTCTATGGATTGGTTTTCAACAAGATTTTTAGAGAGAAAAATTTCAACTTCTCTAGTGTTTAATTCCAAAGTTTCAAAAGAGTTTTGGCCTTTAAAATTTACATTTGATTTGGTATTTTTATAGGGTTTGGAAAATCAAAGAAAAGTGATTTTGGGAAAAGTATTTTGGTTCATCTTCTTCATCCTTATTTCTAGTTTTTTTTCCCAAGGATCTTCTTTAAATATTTATTTTTCATTCCTTATATTTTTCTCACACTTGAGCCATATCTTGCTATCCTATCTATTAGGATCTTTGTTTTGTGGGAAAAGAAGTTGTTTTTGGTTGAAATAGACCACCAAGTGCTGTACCCCTCCTTTATTTGTGATATCCCTCTAAGTGTAGAGGTTGATTTAGTTGTATCCCTCTATTGTGAGGTGATATTGGGGTTGAGATTGTATCCCTCTTAGTGAAGAGGTGGATTGTGGTTGTTTGGCTAAGTGCCTACCCCTCTTGTGTGAGGTGGTGTTTGTGTTGGTTGTGCATTGCCTCTAGTGAGAGGTTGTTCGGTTGAGCGATGAGTTGTGTACTCCCAGTTGTATTGCCCAAAATCCTCAGTGGAGGTTCCCTGTGTGGGAGTCCTGTGTGGACAAGTTAGTGGAAATCCTTCTGTGTGAAGGCGGGGACGTAGAGCTGTGTGCTCGAACCTCGAAACATATCCGTGTATTAGCGATTGATCCACTTTCTCTTACTCTCTCTCTCTTTTATATTGTGCCTTGCATCATTTCATATTGCTCATTCATATATTATATGCTTGGCTTGTTTGTGTGTGCCTCACTTGTGTTTAACCACGAGAGCTTCATATAGCACCCAACTCTTATTCAGAGGAATCAAGAGGAGTTAGTCCAGAGCCCTTCACCGGGAATTCGGCTACACTCGTTGGTTACACTAAGTGTGTTGCAATTTAATTTTAATTTTTGCATTTTGTTCATTAGATTAGCCGTACACCTATTCACCCCCCTCTAGGTGTACTTACAGTACATAGTAACGAGCTAAGTATGAAAATGAATACAAAATTCTTGTACAATAATAGATTGAATCATAATCAGCGGTGTTAACTTGAAATATGATGTATATGCCTATAGCGAATTATCATGAAAATGAAAAATAGTGAAATTAAAAAGGATAGAAACGGTATTGCAGGATAAAGGCTGATTAAGAGTACTTATAATCTGTAACCGATTAATTGAAAGAAAACTCATGATTTTAGAGATTTTTTATCAGGAGTATTTAATAAAAATAAGTATTATATGATAAGTTGATTTAAATCAAAATATCGGGATTCTCAGTTAATCTTAAAATACTTAGCTCTATAGTGATACTGATATATCTAATCAGTAATAGATAGACATTTATCTAATGATCAGATATTAGACATATGGACGAAAGATTGAGCATCATATCAATGTGATTAGTCATTCATTATCTGTAAGTGATCTAAGTATATAGAATTAACATGATATAACTATGGAAGCTGAGAACTGAATAGTCAATAATTGACTAATATACAGTTTAGTATTTATACGCACACATATACTAATCCGTATATGTAGATTTGATGCATATGTGAATACATGTGAAATTTAACTGAAACAAATAAATGAAATTTAAAACATCACTTGGTTAGAATAAGGGTAACATTGTTATTGAGAGTTTTGATTTATCGAGAACACTTAGTGTATGTAGTATGATGGGGTGGATATGAAACTGAGACATCTATAAGTAATCGCCTGATCTGGTAAACCCTAGCAAAAGTGAGATTAATTATATTAATCGATGAAATTAATTCCTATCAAGTTTCATGATACAAATTATACTGTTAGGAGACCTGGTGAATAGTTAATGTAAATGCCAATTTCATTCCAAATACGAGTATATTATTGTGTAAAGGAAGTGAAGGTCCGAAATCAGAGAACCCGCAAACTAATCAGTGATTAAAAGTTCTCACTTGGGTGTTTAGTTATGTGAATGATTGAACAATAATCAGGTTCTTAATATGATGAGTGATTACAAGAGATGATAAGTAATTCAATTAGAAAGATCGGATATTGATAGTATGAATCAGAACGTGACGGGTAAAATACCAAGACTATTAAGCTTATGCATTATGTGTGTTTAGCACCTTTTAGATACGGTAAGAACTCCTTGAAACTACGATAAAGAACTGAGAAATAATATCGTATGAACTTAACTTGTGACATATCAGTATAAATGTGAATGCTTTTGTGATAAGAAACGTGCATAAACATGTATATGATATCATTATTGTATCAGAGGAAGGGACCGGGTTAAACCGGAGGTGACTGAAGGGGAGTATTGTTGTTATTTATTGTATCAGAGGAAGGGACCGGGTTAAATCAGAGATGACCGAAGGGGAGTAATGTTGTTATTTATTGTATCAGAGGAAGGGACCGGGTTGAATCGGAGGTGATCGAAGGGGAGTATTGTTGTTATTTATTGTATCGGAGGAAGGGACCGGGTTAAACCGGAGGTGATCGAAGGGGAGTATTGTCGTTATTTAATTTATTAAAGTATGCATGAATGTATATTTGTGACACCCAGTATATAGATATGATTGTTTATTATATCTGAATTATGGATGTTATTATATATGGCACCTAGTATATGCATATAATTGTTTATGACCTCTGGTAAATAGATTGTTGTGACTTCCAGTATATATATGTGATTGTCTCGTATTTCTTCATGTATGAACATACAGTTATATTTGGATACTACCAGGACTGGTATGTGATGTCCGTGTGCCTTACATCTTATATGTATACTGAAAGAATAAAAACCAAAATAATAGTAAGTTCTTGCGCTCCAAGAGATGTAATTTGGGCTGTTTCATATCAACAGAATTGTTGATTGATATCTAGTAATATGATTAGGCGATCAGTGTATCATCAGACCCATGAGTTTCTATTTGGTCACGTGAGTTGATTGTATACCACCACGTGTGATAGGTTTTTAATCAAGTATATAATCTGATGTGTATATACAAAGTAAACTTGATAATAAATTGAGAGTAACATGAGGTAATCAAAATACATATAATATCCGGAAACATGTGGATAAGTATTGTACATATGGGAAAGAGATAGATAATTGAAAGGACTAGACGGTTGTAACCATGACTTGTGTGCCATCGTGGGTGGTGTTTGATATGCTATAAATTGTGTGTCATATGTAACATACGAATGTGTTATGAATTGAGTATATACATAATATACGAGCATGTTATACAATATTATACCCCAAAGTCTATAAGTGATATATATACACACATACACACACATATACATATATATACATACATACATATATATACATATACATACATACATATATATATATATATACATATTTATATATATATATTAAAGTGGATGTGATCATGAACCTCTAGGCGAACATAAGAGATAGATGATTAGATTAAGTATTGTATAATACATGATGTTGTATGATAATAATTAGTCATCGTACTAGAAGAATGCATATAGAAAGTACCAGATAATAGAAATAATCTATGATCCATTAAGCTGCAGTATCAACCATAATAGGAAGGCATTGAAACTGAATCTTGAAAATTATTTAACTATATCATACTTGAATTACAAAGGTATATAATACAAACTCTGACTTGACTAATTTTACTCACTGAGCTGTTAAGCTTACCCCACCACAAATTAATGTTTTCAGGTCATGGTAAAGCGAAGGTCCGACTTAGAGCTGCAAGGATGTTCCCTTGAGATGACGTATGTATTTATTGTAGAATGTGATTCCTTTTATAAACTCTGATATTATTAATAATTGTGAGTTAGAGCTAGTGACAGTAGATAGTGATACACTTTAATTTATAGAGATATATCTGGATGATCACAAATTGTATATTGAGTGGATCTCAGATATGATTTTGTTTTAGATATTATATCAAGGAAGCACTCTTATGTACATGTTTATTTGATGGATCTTGAGATGAACTATATGATGAAAATTTGAGATTGATAAGTAAGCTGATGTTAGCTGAAATTAATTTATATAAATATTGAGGTTGATGATTTTAGATATTAAGGTAATTAAACACTGGGACCGTTACACCTTGGGGTGTTTTTCATCCGGTGCCCTAAGATCGTTCGGTTTGAGAGTCACCGATTAAAGGCTCGTTACATGGGGAGATTAGAAAGCCTAATAGAACTAAGAAATAATATCAAAAAATAAATATATATAAAAAACAAATGAAAAAAATAAGGTACAAGAGTTAGAGTTATAGAACCCCGAGTCAAAATTTCACGGTCACAAAGGTGCATGTAACTTAGCGTAAAATAATAAACTAGATGAGAAATACAGTTTGACTCCTTGCCTTGACTGATAATAAGTTTTTGAATAAAGACTAAGTTTAAGAATGAAAAGTTAAATTTTCTTATAATTTATAGATTACTTAATTTTTACAATAATACTTCAATTTTTTTCTCTTTCAAAATGTGTTTTCAAAATATTAATATTTTGTTTCTCTTTTTTATGGATTTTGTTGGTGTAATCTACTAAAAATCCTTACGAGACAAAACTCGTCCTTTAGGGAAAACCTAGAGGTTTAACGGCTTATTAAGCATGCTCAGTGCAATCGCGTAACTTGCGAAAGTGGTCTAATAATCTTTGATTTAGTTTTGTTATTTTGTTTGAGGACGAGCAAAAGATAGGTGTGGGGGTGTGATCGTGTACATATTTTGCATTCTTTTCATTATATTTTTACATTTATCGTGTAATAAATCTGCTAATTTTCTTCTCTTAAATGTCTATTTTGTAGAAGATAACCATGAAGAGAAAGAGGACTAAACCAAATAATACCAATTAAAATCAGATTTAATTGAATCTATTTGGTTAACTGAGGATGATCCCTGATCGGGTTAGAACAAATCAAGATTGGAGCAAATGTTCAGTTGAAGATTATAGCAAATCAGAAAGATAACACTAAATGAAAATTTGTAAAATTCAGATTTCTATAAATCCATTTTGGTTAGCTAAAGATCAACTGAGTATAACATCAAATATTAAGTCCAAATTCAAAATCCAAAAGGATAAATGGATAGAGAGAAGATCAACAATTGAGATAAAGTAATTTTGACACAAATTTTGGCTGGATAAATTTTAGTCTTTGAATCATATTGCTACTGAAACTCAAATCTGATGATTCAAGATGATCCAAAAAGAAGACTTAAAGGGTTACAACTCTTAAGTTGATTACTATTTCTAATTCTATCATTTGATAAGTTATATTCAGCAATCAATACGCCAACAAGTTGCAGATCATAACTGAATATCCACATCAAATCAAGTTTGGAGATAAGGGGAGGATTCAAATTTAGAAATAGTCAGCTCTCCTTATCTTTTAACTCATTTCCTTATACATTTCTATGCTATAAATACTCCACACAATAGAGGCAGAGAAAGGGAGAAGCAGAGATAGATTTTTAAGCCAGTTTTTCATAGATTCTTAGACCAGTTTTCATTCTTTTTATTGTAGGTTTTTATTTTCATTTATGTAATTTTTATTTCTTTATAAGTATAGGTTAGACTAAGATTCATGTAAGTAAGAGAGAGAGAGATTATGTTGAGAGTGACATCAATGTAACCTTCTTCTTTCTTTCATCATTTCTGCAAGCAATAAAAAGGTAACTTCTTATGTTATTTATTTTCATTTTCTTCTTCTTCTTCTTTCTACTCTTCCTCTTTCAATTTTGATGATAGTCTAAGTGAGTCAAATAGTATCGGTATTGCTTTGCCTTAGCGAGCGCCATTGATAGCTCATGACGATGGATTCTTCCCTATGTTTGTATTATTTTATACTTGCTCAAAGAAGCTTTGATGGTGTAATGTGAATTGGGAGTGAGTTAATCTTATGAGTTATACGCTGATCGCCTGCAGATCAAGGTAAACATGCAAGAATTCCAGTAAAGTCATCAACCGAAAAAACGTAAGCATTTCTTTTACGTTTTCTTTCTTTCTTTTAATCTTTAGTTTAGATCACCTCTATCACCAAATCTCTACTATTATTTACTTTCTTTGTACAAAATCATTATCTCCTTCTATCTTCCATTCTCACAATCTAACATAACTTAATTTTCTTTTCTTTTAAAGAACCAAAAAAGAACTTTAACCATTCTTTATAGCTTAAAAGAGAACTTGCAAAAAAGCTTCCATCGCTAGTCTCTCCTTGTGGATCATGACCCGCATAGCCACTTGCTATAGCGGCAGTATTGAGTACTTGCACACTTCTATTATAAAATTCTGAAATCTGTATTTTTCTGTGCAGGTTCTAACTCAATCAAGTTACTCCATCTCTCAGTTACTTCATGGCCATTAGAAGCATGGGGAATTGATATTATAGAACCCATCAGTCCTTCATCAACTAGAAGTCATCGGCTCATCCTTGCAATAACTGATTACTTCTCAAAATGGGCGAAAGCCATAGTGCTCGCAAAAGTTAAAAACCATTAGTGTGATTAACTTCATCAAACACCATGTTATTCATCGATTCGGTGTTTCCAAAAGAATAATCCATACAATAGTCCCCAATTCGTGAGCTAATCATTCTTTCGGTTCTGTGACAAATACTGAATACAGAATGTAGCTTCGATTGCATACAACCACGCCACTAACGAGTTAGTAAATGCATTCAGCAAGACAATCATCAAGCTCCTCAAAAAGTTCGTCTCATCAAGGAAATGAGTCTGAAACAAAAAGCTCAGTAACATCTTTGGGCCTGTCGAACAACAATCTGAACTCCTATAGGCAATACGCATTTCTTTTTAATCAATGGGTGTGAAGTAATCATATCATTAGCGATACAAATATCGTCACTTCCTTTGGCAACTAAAATGACGGAAGGAGATAATGATCGATTACGTCTCCAAGAGTTAGAAGCGTTGATGAGAAACGATTACAAGCTCAATAGCGCATTAAATTATATCAAGCTCGATCTCAAAGACCTTTAACAAAATTGTCATAGATAGAGTCTTTCAAAAAGGAGATTTAGTCTTAGCTATCAAATAACCCATGGTCATGACACATAAGATCAAAAACAAATTCCAACCTAAATCTAAATGGCCTCTAGTAGTAGAAAATGTCTACTCGAATGGAGCTTATCGTCTCGCTAATCCAAATGCTGATATGCTTATGATACCAATCAACGATAAATTTTTGAAGAAGTACTATCCGTAATCATATTAACACTATATCTCTGATCACCTAGACAAATTAGTACTATCCTTGATCACATTAACATTAAACTTCTGATCACCAAGTCAGATTCGTCAGACTATCATATTATTTTACGGAGTATTTTTCTATCCCCAGTAGAACTGATTCCTATTCCTCATCATAATCTGATTTCATTGAGGTTTTCTACAATGATGAATAATATTATTGGCACTTTAAAAAAGACAAGATTCTTACTGGCCTGAACAATGTCTAAACTTGTTGACATTTACAAAAGACAAGTGAAAGATAGGCTGATTGGACCGAACAATGTCTAAACTTGTTGACATTTACAAAAGACAAGCGATAGACAAGCTGACGACCGGTTCTGTACTTATTGACATTTACAAAAGACAAGTGACAGATAAGCTGACGACCAGTTTTCACTCATCCCCAAGGGACAAAGCAGCAACTTGGACTCTACTATCCAGTGAAGCAGACAATAAGCCCAGATTGTTTCTAAACAGACCTCAGTAGGTCTAAGATGCTAGCACTTAGCATCACATGAGCCAAAGGGATAGCCTCGCCTGAGAGGCTAAGATCACCTAACTTCGCCTTGAAGCCATTCACAGCTCCGTCAGGAAGCTAACCTATAGCTTCGCCTGAAGTGCTCAGTTAACTCCGCAGAGAGTTAGCTTCGCTTGAAGCAGAAGAATGTTTGGTAGCTTCGCCACAGACGTTATCTAGCTCCGCTGAAGAGCTGTCTTCTGACTTCATCAGATGTTTCTTCCAGCTCCGCTGCGAGCTCAACGCGGGCAACTCCGCTGCGGGTCTGCTATGGTCAACCTTTGACCAATTAAATCTCCAGATGAGATCAAATCTAATCAGGATTGAAATCAAATCCAATCAAGATCAAATCTGAGATCAAATTTGGCAGTTGATTGCCATAATCTCTTGACTCTCCTAAAACGAGTAAGAGAATCAGGGAAAATCTTTCAATTATATGGAAAGGATCAAAACAGATCAGGAGGATCAACCGACCTGCTACTTCTAGCTTTGCAGAAGCTGATTCTAGCCTCGCAGCAAGGCTACTTTTCAGATTTGAAAAGATTTGATTCAATCTGTTTTCATATTTTCAAGGGACAATTATACCCCTGCTCTCCCTATAAATAGCCCACCAGGGGCACAAGGAGAAAGGAGGCTCTAGAGAGACGGCAGACTTCTCGAGAGGACGCATCGCGTGCATAAATAGAGATCTACTTTCTTACTTCCAAGAATTCAGAGACATTAGAGAACTGCTTCTCTAATCAGGGTGCTGATACCCTAATATCTTCCTTCCTCTCAAGGAATTTTCGAAACCAGGCGAGAAGGAATTCCTAAGCGAAGGCGGTTTGAGAAGCAATAAGAGGGTTCTACCAACCTTCCGTTCTCCGATTCCCGAACCAGGCGAGAAAGGAATCTCATCTCTCGCATCGTCAAAGGGACAAAGTGGTCGCGCGCTGACCAGACTCCTACCGGCACACTTCTCCAGAATTTCTGAGGAGATCTACTTGTAATTTTTTGTGTTACTTGTAATTTAGCTCCTCGACCCTTTTCTTTTTTGTAAGTTTTCCCCTTTGCAAATCAATGGAAAACAAGATGGCGACTCCGCTGGGGACGGAATTCTCCATTGCTGAGAATGAAGTGTCGTAATGCGACAAATAGACCTTCGGGTCTATCTCTGCATTCAGGAAAGCCGGCGCAGCCAGAGCCTCTCTGGCTAAATCTTCAAAGCAAGTCTCTGCGGAGACAGATAAGGCTCTCTGCGAGCCTATTGCGGTCCTCTGGCACAACAAAGAAGCAGGCCCGCAGTGCAAGCCTATTACTTTCGAAAACCTGATCATTCACTTCGACCATGGAAAATTTGAAGAAGTCCTCTCAGGGGGTGGTCTAATGCTTCATGCACGGAAGCATAGAAAGGTCTCCATAACCAAGGTTTTAGAATAGAAACCAGGAGCAGAATTCTGCCAACACCCCTCAGCCTCGCGTGTGGCTAGTCAGGTTCCTTGCGAACCGAAGTCTCCCTTACCAAAGCAGATGTGGAGGCCAAAACAGAAGGCTCTGGGCAAAGCCTCAGGCATAGCTACGCCAGAAGTGTGTCTCTCTCCCGAAGAAAAAGGCAAGATGCCTTCCTGCTCTGACAATGCTGCCAGCCGTGAAGTTACAACGGCGACTATACCTTCGCCCAATTCAAGAGCAACAACTCGCGCCAACCTCGTTCTCACGAGCGAAGCTATTGTACCTCAGGGTACGCGCGATGTTCATAGCCGCGAAGCTGGAACCAAAGCACCACAGCGTGCTCCGCTCCCCAGTTCTTCAAGTGCTGAGCTCGCTCTTCGCAACGGAGCTAAAGGATCGTCCCTAAGTGCTGATAGCGTTGCTTATGCAGCTTCAGCGCCCAAGGGCGTTCCAAAGCTTTTAGCTGCGAACTTAGAGCCAAAACACTATCTAAGGCTAACCGTCTTCGCAGCAGCATAGCGGATAAAGCACCACAGCGTGCTCCGCTCTCCAGTTTCTCAAGCGCTAAGCTAGCGCTTTGTAGAGGAGCTAAGGGATTATCCTTAAGTGTTGACAGCGTTGCTTATGCAGCTTCAGCACCCAAGGACATTCCCAAGGTTCTTAGCCGCGAAGCTAGAGTTGAAGCACAATTCCGTGCTAATCCCCTCTGCGGGGATAAAAGGAGCAGGACATCGTCCTACGCGCGATCCAAAAGAGCCTCTGCGCTGGATCGTTTAGGCCCAACTGGGTCTGACTTGTGGGAATTCTTGACAAACAAACAGAAGTCAGAATCTTTCTGAACTACTCCCCCTGTTGTCAACAAGTGGGATGACAGCTGGTGACAGTCCTCTCAGTCCATTGCCGGCTAGGACCAATCCTCGCCACTTCTCCAGGCCGACGATCAGTTTTTGATCGGCTGTCGGTACAAGCCCCGGTGAAACATCATAAAAGGAGCATATCGCGAGATTTACCCTCTGCATCCATTAACATGACCGGAAGAGGACGAGAGCTGCGTAGGGGCAGACAAGTGTCCGACGACACTCCCTACAGTTTCCCAGATCCAGATTACAGCCCAGGCTTAGGCGAAATCTTGGTGCATGAAGAAGGTGTCTTCCGAAACACCAGATCTAGGGTTGCGATACCTTACAGTTATGAACAGCCTTCTTCCTCAACGGCAGTAGCCTCGCCAGAACTAAAGGGAGGATCAGTCCAATGGTCTAGTGAAGAAGATGAAGATAGTGGGTATGCCTCTTCGGCGACCGTCAGCTCAGTGCGAACGGACAGAGTATCAGTTAATATGGCTGACAATGGTAATGACGACTGATTGAAGCAAAACCTGCACAAAAAATACAGAATTTTAGGTTTAGAAATAAAGATGTGCAAGTGCTCAATTCTTACCGCTATAGCAAGTGGCCATGCGGGTCGTGATCCACAAGGAGGGTTTGCGATGGAAGCGTTCAAAGTTCTTTACTGAAATCTTTATGAAGAAAAAAAAACGAAAGTTCTTCTTTGTTTTAAGTTATGAAAATAAAGAAAAAGAGTTATGTTAAAGTTAGAAAGAAAACGGTAGAATGAGAAGGTGGAGAAAACCAGAAAATGACTATGTACAAATGAATTGGAAAAGAAGTGATGAAAGATTTGGAAGAGGTAGTGTTGGTGATTAAATTTACAGAAATAAAAGAAAAGAAATAAAAACAATTACTTACCTTCTTTTCACCAAAAGCTTACCTTGAATCATTAGCGACAATGTTACCTTGAATTGGAGGCAATCAGCGCATAGCCCATATGAGTTGATTATTGGTCTCTTCCACATTACATCATCAAGACAACTCAAGCATGAAATGATACAGAGAGAGACTCAATTCCATCGTCATGAGCTATCGGTAGCACTCGCAATGGCAAGGCTCTTTCGATGCTTTTAGACTCACTTGGAAGACAATTGTACCAAAAAGAGAAGTGAAGTAGAAAAGAAGAAGAAGAAGAAAACTAAAAAGAAGTACATACAAAGAAAGAACATGGATTTGATTTCATAACTATCAAAGAAAAGAAGAAATCTTACACGGTGTTACTCTCACCTCAAGCTTCATTCTTGTTCTTCGATGAAAGTCTGATCTCCTCTGATTTACATAAGTTAAAATGAAAAATTACATGAAAAGAAGAAATAAAAACCTACACTAAAAAAATGAAAAACTAGTCTAAATCCTATCTCTGCATGGTCGTCCTGTTTTCAGTGAAAATACTGGCTTTTTATAGGCAAAAACCCAACCTACAGGATCCTGGGGAGATCGGGGGAGCTGACGCTCCCCCTAACTCCACAACCAAGCCGTGGAAACGCGGCTTTGGCCGCGTTTTCGCGGCCAGGGTGTGGTCAGGTGGCCACACCCTGTTGGTGGGTCTCCCCAGTTTCACGTTCTGCTTTTATCTTTAGTTGGTTTTCTCGTTTGAGTCCAGGATTGTGACGAAATGGCCTTTGATTCTTGGCTTTAACCGATCGATTCTGAGAGGATTCTTCTCAACCGGTTTTCAACCTCTTGATTTTGCCCTGATTCAGTGAGCTCGAATTAATTCTGATTTAATTCAGAATTTTGGTGGGCTTTTGGGCTCATTTCTCTTCATCTCCTTAAGGAATGGGCCTGCAAATAAATTAAACATTTAATTAGGACAATGTAGCTTTTATTCTATAATAAGTATGAAAATATGATATTAAATATGCAACATTAGCGACCAATCATACCCCCATACCTATCTTTTGCTCGTCCTCGAGCAAAACAACTAAACTATACTAAGGATTATTAGACCACTTTCGCAGGTCACGCGATTGCACTGAGCATGTGCAATAAGCCGTTAAACCTCTAGGTTTCCCCTAAGGACGAGTTTTGTCTCGTGAGGGTTTTCAGTGGATTACACCCACAAAATCCATAAAGAAAGAGAAATAAAGAGTTAGTATTTTCGAAAAGCATTTTGAAAGAGAAAAATATTTGAAATATAATTGTAAGATTTAAGTAATCTATAAGTTATAGGAAAACCGAATTTTTCATTCCTAAACTTAGTCTCTATTCAAAAATTTGTTATCAATCAAAGTAAGGAGTCAAATTGTACTTCTCATCTAGTCTATTACTTTACCCTAAGTCATATGCACCTTATGACTGTGAAAATTTTGACTAAGGGTTCATTAACTCTAACTCTTATGCCTTATTTTATATATATATATATATATATATATATATATATATATATATATATATATATATATATATATATATATATATATATATATATGGTGGTATTATTCCTTAGTTCTATTAGGCTTTCTAATCTGCCCATGTAACGAGCCTTTAATTGATGACTCCCAAACCAAACGGTCTTAGGGCACCGGGTGAGAGAAAACACCCCAAGGACTTAAGGACTCGAGCAAACAAGGCCACAAAACTAAGGATTTTATTATATGAATCACTTTTAGGCGTGAATACTTATGCTTTATTAGGCACAAATACCCAGCTTAATCAGAGGATTTTTTTTTCTTTCTCAAACTTATCTAATCATCTTTCGCATAAATACCAAGGCTTACTTAGGCCAAAGCACCTAGCTAATCAATAATTAGATTTGTTTATCTTTGTTTTTTTTTTATTTTTTAATAAGGCATAAGAATCTTTGTTTTTGAACCCTAAGTGTGTAAGTGTATGAAGTGTGCATATTTCATCAAGGTAAAGATCAAGACTAAATTACTTTGACAAATTATCTTCCTAACCCTAAAAATCAAACAAATAATCTTATTTTGACCAAGTATAAGAAATCCTAATTTGGATTTTCCTATTCCTTAAAATTAACTTAATTTCTTACAAAAAATATGTCAAAATATTGTTTCTATTTTCAAAAAGTTTTTAAAAGTAAAGAAAATGTTAATTTTTTTAATAAAAGAAATAAAAAAGAAAAAACTAAGTTATGTTAGACCCTCCCCCACACCTATCTCATGCATTGTCCTCAATTTATGAATTAATGCATAGATGCATGAAAAAGAAGAAAGGGAAGGAGAAGGTTACCTTAAGGTGGTGGTTCCGGTGGTGGTCTGATTGGTCCATGAAATGCGGCCCAATTAACTTTTCATTGGGTTCGGAGGAACCCACCAGAAGTTTCTCTAATATAACCCATTAAGATTGTGTATCCATGAAGGATTTTTATTAAGTATTTGACCCCATCTAATTTCCAAATTCCATAACTGATTTCAGAGTCAAATTTGTCAACCACCTCGTCCCAGAATGGAGTGTGAAAAGATAGAATGATTGACTTGGACTCAGGAAGTATAGGAACTAATACCGACTCAGGAAGGTGACTTAAGTCAAGTAAAGGTTCAAGAGTCGAAATAGGTTCAGGAAGTGGGTCCAAGTTAAGAAGTTGAAACTCAAGTCCGCATTTATTTTCTAACAATGGAATGTGACTTAATGTTAGTGATTCAAGTTCAAAAATGATAGGTGTGGGAATCAAAACTGACTTTAAAATATTACTCAGGTCGGGTAATAAAACAGGAGTCAATATTGATTCGGGAATTTGAATTGGATCACAGATTTGAGAATCTAGGTCACATATCTCATTGAGTTCAATTTCATAGAAATGAGAACTTGCCAATTTATCAATGGGATTTTCAAAATTATAAAATTGGTCAAGTTCAACATGATGATCATCAAAGATAGGCGATTCAATTTCATTATGAATCGGCACAGGATTCAATATTGATTCAGAAAAAAGATTGAAATCAGGTGAAGACATCGGAGTCATTATTGAATCAGGGAGTAAAATTGAATCACTAAGTTGAGGTTCATGATCATATTCATTTTCTAGTTCGATTTCAGGAAAAGGATAACTTGCCAAACTGTCAATAGTCTTTTCAAAATTTGGAGTTTGGGCAAGTTCAAATGATTGTTCTGAAATGGAACCTTGATTTTCAAAACAACATGACTCTTTGGCTCTAACAGAATGGTTAGTGACATCAGAACTGGTCAAACGGTGGGAACGTAGAGATTGGACCATCATATCTATGTCACGATTACGAGCGTTTTGAGCATGAGTCATGGCTTCAAGCATCTTTTCATAGTTGATAGGTTCATTATTTTAATGAAAAGATGAAGTGTTGTCTTGGAATTGGTGGTGAAATTGTGAGTCCATCAGATTTTGGGATTTTTGTTTGGACTTACGCATACTCATTTCCAAAATTGATAGTTTCTATTTTGGACTGGTGGAACTGAATATGAATCTTGAAAATATCGTGGACTAGGTGGAGAAGGAGGACAAGTTGGTTGAAAATTGGGCTCGGGGGAGGTGAATCCCCACTGACTCTGTGAAGAGTTGAAATCATTCTGGAAATTATAGTTATTAGATTGGGGGCATGGGTTATATTGATTCGGATAAGACCAATCCGGCATACTAGGTTGGTTAAAGTTATGATATGCCGCATTGGTAATATCCGAAAATGAAGTCGGTGTGTAATATGGATTATTATTAAAATTGGAAAAATTGTTATTATAAGCCATATCACACAATAGAATACAAACAAAAAGAAAGAAAAACAAACAAATAAACAAACAAAAAAGAAAAAATTCTAACCTAAGTTAGGGTAGACCTATGACCTAGACGACTCCTAACTGGTTAGACAGTCCACGGGAGGTATTATGCAGACTTTGACCACAAGCTAATCAGCCAGGTCAGGGCAAGGTTGGTGGGAGGTTTTCCGTCAAAGACGTTCCTTAATTAAATAACCACCAACCTTCGGCTTTCGGCCCTTAATCCCTTTCCTAGACACTGATTTTGCAGGAGTCAAATTCTAACACTTTTCCCCCTTATGATAATCTCCTAATTGAGTCCGAGATGTCCCTAGGGCCAACGTCTACTCATTTTTAGTTAGGCTTGGGTTAGTGAGTGCTTGGAATCTGATTTTTGGGCCAAGGAAGGGTGATTAAATCCCCACCTTATCTTGTTATGGGTTAGCGCCCTTAAGATAAGTTTGTGCAAGTGTACAAGATATGTAAATAAGATTCACTCAAAGCAATGAAAATCAACCAAGAGGTGAGTCCTATTCTACATGCAATGCGAACGTACCTTGCTCCAGCACTCTTCAACAGTAAAATAAAAGAATTGAAAAGACACGTGCCTAAAATGCAAACGTCTAATCAATTTTTTATCTTTTTCAACAAGTATTTTACTGTTGTTTATTAGCAGGCTTATGGTGATGGCATATAAGAAAAAACAAATTGCAGAAAACTAGAATTTGCAAGTCAAGCAGCCCTGCAAAAAATAACGTTAGTAGTCAACTCCTTTTTGCCGCGGAACCGCGGCTTAGGCCGCGAAAACGCGGCAAAGCAGAGGGTAATTGGTCTCTACTTTCTAGAGCAGAGGCCCACTACCACTTATATGTTATTGCAATCTTAATTTCCGGCTTTGCTTGCCCTATAACCTGTAACAGAGAAGAAAATTCGTTTTAATTCTAAAAAATTTTCAATAAAAATCAGATTTCAATAAAAACGTTACCTCCCCGGCAACGGCGCCAAAATTTGATTGAAGCAAAACCTGCACAAAAAAATACAGAATTTTAGGTTTAGAAATAAAGATGTGCAAGTGCTCAATTCTTACCGCTATAGCAAGTGGTGATACGGGTCGTGATCCACAAGGAGGGTTTGCGATGGAAGCGTTCAAAGTTCTTTATTGAAATCTTTATGAAGAAAAAAAAACGAAAGTTCTTCTTTGTTTTAAGTTATGAAAATAAAGAAAAAGAGTTATGTTAAAGTTAGAAAGAAAACGGTAGAATGAGAAGATGGAGAAAACCAGAAAATAACTATGTACAAATGAATTGAAAAAGAAGTGATGAAAGATTTGGAAGAGGTAGTATTGGTGATTAAATTTACAGAAATAAAAGAAAAGAAATAAAAACAATTACTTACCTTCTTTTCACCAAAAGCTTACCTTGAATCATTAGCGACGATGTTACCTTGAATTGGAGGCAATCAGCGCATAGCCCATAAGAGTTGATTATTGGTCTCTTCCACATTACATCATCAAGACAACTCAAGCATGAAATGATACAGAGAGAGACTCAATTCCATCATCATGAGCTATCGGTGGCACTCGCAAAGGCAAGGCTCTTTCGATACTTTTAGACTCACTTGGAAGACAATTGTACCAAAAAAGAAAAGTGAAGTAGAAAAGAAGAAGAAGAAGAAAACTAAAAAGAAGTACATACAAAGAAAGAACATGGATTCGATTTCATAACTATCAAAGAAAAGAAAGAAACCTTACACCGGTGTCACTCTCAGCTCAAGCTTCATTTTTGTTCTTCGATGAAAGTCTGATCTCCTCTGATTTACATAAGTTAAAATGAAAAATTACATGAAAAGAAGAAACAAAAACCTACACTAAAAAATGGAAAACTAGTCTAAATCCTATCTCTGCATGGTCGTCCTGTTTTCAGTGAAAATACTGGCTTTTTATAAGCAAAAACCCAACCTACAGGATCCCGGGGAGATCGGGGGAGCTGACGCTCCCCTAACTCCACAACCAAGCTGTGGAAACGCGGCTTTGGCCGCGTTTCCGCGGTCAGGTGTGGCCAGGTGGCCACACCCTGTTGGTGGGTCTCCCCGGTTTCACGTTCTGCTTTTATCTTCAGTTGGTTTTCTCGTTTGAGTACAGAATTGTGATGAAATGGCCTTTGATTCTTGGCTTTAACCGATCGATTCTGAGAGGATTCTTCTCAACCGGTTTTCAACCTCTTGATTTTGCCCTGATTCAGTGAGCTCGAATTAATTCTAATTTAATTCAGAATTTTGGTGGGCTTTTGGGCTCATTTCTCTTCATCTCCTTAAGGAATGGGCCTGCAAATAAATTAAACATTTAATTAGGACAATGCAGCTTTTATTCTATAATAAGTATGAAATATGATATTAAATATGCAACATTAGCGACCAATCAACGACCTTCGTCGGCGTTTGGAAGCTCAGGAGCAAACTTCCAAAACCAGCAAGAAGCTCTGGACAACATTCAACAGATGCTCGCTCAACTTCTCAATAACCGGAATAACAATGATACGGAAGTAACCATGATGAGGAGGAACATCTTAGCAATGAACAACGAAGGATAGAGAAGTCAAAGGAGGGTTCTTCTTTGGACGCTGAGGTCCTTAAGGGCATCCAAGCTCAAATCGCATCCCTAACTCAGAGGGATGATTTAAAGAAAGTAGGGGCAATCCGTCCTTATCCGTTGGAGTGGGATTCAGTGCCATACCCACCAAAGTTCAAACCGCCGACGTTACACACATACGATGGTAAAAGCTCGCCAAACAAGCACATCTACTATTTTTGGTCTCAGACCGGTAATGTTATAGACAATGATGCTATCATGACTAGGCTGTTCATTGGCACCTTAAAGGGGGTAGCATTTGACTGGTTTTGAAGTCTCCCTCCGGGCTCTGTCAATTCTTGGATCGACCTGAAAACTCGATTCCTTTCTCGTTTCTATGAGGACGATACTGAGGTAACCATGGACAAGCTCCTCTCCATCGTGCAGAAGAAGGGCGAATCTGTCCGCGACTACATTGAGCGATTCAGAAACTTGTCTTTGATGTGCCCAGCAGGGATGCCATTACCCATGCTCTTACAGACGTGCAGGCACAACTTCTTAGATCAAGTAGAGATTCGCATGGGGGCTGTCAAAGCCCATACCTGGAAAGAATTGTCGAATAAGCTGAGATAGCCGAAAAGTCAGCTAAAAAGTTTGAACCATCCACCCCTAAAGGCAAATGGGGTATGAACAATAAAGGACGTGGCGACATGACGCAGTTTTCTCAAGCCAAAGGGAAAGAGACTATGTCCGTTAAATTATCAGGGGATGCTCAGTCGTAGGCCAAGAAGAGCAGCTTCAATAATCAGGAGTCTAAGTTCCCTCCAAAATAGTACTCCTTCAGAGACGATCAGGTGGTCACAATATTCCATTTACTCCACAAAGGGAATAAAATGAAGCTACCAGAGGCTCGACGTCCCAATGAGATAGGACGCACGAACGATCCCAAATACTGTCTCTACCACAGGATGATTCACCATCCTACCGACAAGTGCTTTGTCCTCAAGGACAGAATTCAAGCCTTGATCGACGCTGAAGTCTTAACACTGAAATTAGATCAGAAGAAAGTCACTGCCAATATGGTGACCCTCGAGTTCGGCAAAACCCCAAAGGTCACAGTTCCTGACGGGACTTATCCAGTCCCTGCGCCACGACTGGAAGTCATACATCATGCGGCTAAAAATCAGGATAATAGAAGTCTTGTTCCCTTGACATTGGAGACAGGGGAAGTCATGTGGATACACCCAGACCTTGTCCAAGACGTACAGTGGGATTCAAAGAAGTCTAAGTCAAAGGGCAAATCTTGCAATGACATCTCCATCCTGCCAGATGATGACAATCTTACATCAGCTTCTCTCAGTGATTCTGAAAGGGAAAAGCACGCTTGCACGACGCAGGCTGATGTACCTCAACCGACGGGTACTCGATCCAGAAAATCATACTTAAAACAGTATGAGAAAGCTACTGACGAGACACAATAGTAAACGACATCAGTATAAGTACCTGCATCCGCTTCGATTCCAACTAAGGGAAAGGAGAAGCCTAAGGAAGTCCGGTTCGACCATGTCCTGAAGAAGCCTTTAGGCCCAGGCCTTGACACGCCCTTTCGTTTTGACATATTGGCCCAGCTGGCTAATATCCCGGCTCGTATTACAACACACGAGCTCCTTCGTCTCTCCAAAGAGACAAGAGAAGCACCCTGGGATGCCCTGGCTAATTCAGAATCATTCCTGACGTATATTCCAGAAACCCCTAAAGATGACGCTCAGTCTCCGTGCCCTAAATGTCATCATACACAATCAAAGGTGCCCGCTATTACCTTCACAGCGGAAGATATGCTTCTCAAAGATAACAAGCACGATCGACCTCTGTACTACACCGGATACATCGGTTCAACATGCATTGAAAGGGTACAGATTGATCCGGGATCTGCACTTAGCATCATCCCCAAAAGGCTCCTCTACTTCCTCGGTATACCACTATATAGGTTGTCCGCAACCACTACTATAATATACGGTTTAAATGCGGGAGTAGTCATCCACTTGAGAAAATTCAACTTCGTTGCCGAAACAGGAGCCTGAAGTCAGAAGTGACGTGCTATGTCATTGACGCTGACACGTCATACAACTTGCTGGACGACCGTGGATCCACGCCAACTGGATCGTTCCCTCCACTCTGCACCAGTGCTTCAAATATGTCGAAGACGACGCGACAGTACTATCTGTCTTCGCTGAGAAACAACCATTCAAGGGGGTGAAAAATTACTTCACTGATGCTCTCCTGTATTAAGAGACCGGTGAAACATCAAAACAACCATTGCCGAATGATGATGATAGTGGCAATGAGGCGGATTCAGAATCTGAAGAAGACATGCCAGCCATTTTGATTGGCGAACCAATTATAGCATGTCTTAATAACCCCCAATGTAACACTCCTTCTGAAGATGAAGGTGAATGGGTAATTAATGATAATATTTCTTTGATTATCCTGCGAGTGTTGGGTTGTTTGGATCCATTACGGATTGCTCTCTGCACATGCCTTTACATAAACCAAGTGCATTCAACACACCCATGGAATCTGTAGAAGGGGCCGTTTTAGTGATCCCTCCATCCAAAGAAGGTCAATTACCAATAATATTTGGTAGAGCCCAACCACGAGGATCCACAGCCACAGATTCAAGTTCAGACTCAGACACCCTACAATTCTTCCATTACGCGCGACCAGCGCGCCATATTATGAAGAAAATGGGGTACAACCTAAAACGTGAAGAAGGCCTGAATTTCAAAAAGGAAGGTGTAGTTTGCTGCGTAACTTTGTGCCAAAAGAGAAACCTGCAAGTTACTATGATAACACAAGCAGGGGGTTGGGATACGTTATACCCACACCACCAACAACAGTTCAATTCAGGGATGGCGAACCGATTCCATCACATTCTGCCTCATCCTCCGAGTGGGACTCAGATGTCAGTGTGGGAACGGTTCGAGAATCTCACCGTTAATATGACTTCAAGCAGTCAATTGGAGCCTGGGGAAGCTACTGATGAGGAACCATGGGCTCAGCAATTAGATCTCCAATGGGAAAAGCGATTCGAACTACGCGACCCACCTACTGAAGACAAGGTGATGCAGGTCAACTTGGGTAGTCAAGATCACCCTAAGCCCATCTTTATAAGTGAAAGCTTATCACTTACAGAAAAGGAAGAATTGATAATACTCGTAAAGGAGTATATAGACGTCTTCGCATGGAACTACGAAGACATGCCCGGACTTGATCCGCAAGTAGCCATGCACCGTCTAAATATTAAGCCTGACGCCAAGCCAGTCAAGCAGCAACAATGTCGGTTTCGCCCGAACATTATGTAGGCTATTGAAGCCGAAGTTCATAAGCTCATCGCATGTGGCTTCATACGGGAGGAACAACATCCAGATTGTGTTGCTAATATCATTCCCGTCCTCAAGAAGAATGGGAAGATACGGATCTGCATCGACTACCGTGATCTCAATACATCCCGTCCTAAAGACGAATTCCCACTGTCCATCACCGATGTCATGATTGACAATACCTGTGGATTCGAAAGAATGTCTTTTATGGACGGCTTTCAGGGTACAATCAGATTAAGATGTATCCCGACGACGCGAAGCATACTTTGCTCCGAACACCCTTGGGGGTATACTGCTACACTGTGATGCCCTTCGGGCTAAAGAACACCGGAGCAACTTATCAGCAGGCAATGAGTACAATCTTCCGCGATCATCTCTGAAAAACGGCAGAATGCTATGTCGACGACATTGCTGTCAAAAGCCGCAATAAGAATGACCATCTTCATGACTTGAGAACGATATTCGATATAATGCGGGCTCATCAACTGAAAATGAATCTGATAAAATCCTTCTTTGGAGTTTCGAGTGGCAAGTTCCTTGGATTTATTGTTACATCAAAAGGAATTCATTTTGACCCAGACAAGGTCAAAGCCATTCAGAGCATGCATCCACCGAGGAATCTTAAAGATCTTAGAGGCTTGCAAGGTAGACTGGCTTATATTAGAAGATTCATCACAAATCTCTCAGGCCGCTGTCAATCGTTCACCCGACTCATGAAAAAGGGTGCTTCCTTCGTATGGGATCAAGCTTGTCAGGAAGCTTATGAAGACATCAAGAAATATCTCACAAAACCTCCAGTCTTAGTGGCACCCACAGCAGGGAAACCATTCTTGCTTTATGTGAAAGCTATGGACCATTCTCTTAGTGCCTTCCTTGCTCAAAAGAACGACAATGGTCACGAACAGGCCATTTATTATCTGAGCAGGACTCTGATAGGAGTGGAATCTCGCTATAATCCTATCGAGAAGGAGTGCTTAGCTCTTGTCTTTGCTGTTCAGAAGACACGACATTATTTGGTTGGCCAAACCATACATGTCATCTCCAGGGTGAATCCTTTGCGTCTTCTCATGACGAAGCCAGGATCATTGAATTCAAGATTAGCTAAATGGGCGCTTCTTTTGTCTCAATACGACATGATCTTTATCCCTCAAAAGGGAGTTAAAGGCCAGGCTCTTGCAGAGTTCTTGGCTGCTCATCCAGTCCCAAAAAACTCAAAACTTCACGAAGATATTCCGTATGAAGTCTTCGAGTCCAATGTAAACTCAAAGGATGAAGTTTGGCAGATGTTCTTCGATGGAGCATCTCGAATAGGTCCTATAGGCAAGACCATTGCCGGAGTGGGGGGTTGTGTTTATCTCCCCACAGAATCATGTCCTTCCCAGAGCATTTTCTCTGACAGAATCATACTCCAATAATGTAGCGGAATATAATGCTCTACTTATTGGCCTTCAGCTCGCCCATGGAATGGGGGTACGCTACCTTGAAGCTTACGGCGATTCAAAACTGATTATCAATCAGGTTAAAGGCAAATATGAGGTCCGCCACGAGGACTTGGTGCCTTATTACCACACGGTCATCGAATTGGCTGATCTGTTTGATGGCTTCTATATCAGGCACGTGTCTCGATCTCAGAATACCAAGGCGGACGCTCTTGCTGCATTAGCAATAACACTAGCCCTGCCAGTCGACACCGAGTATCACCTCAGAGTGGCAACTCGACACCTTGTATGCTCTAAGCATATGTTAAGAACCCGAGAAATCTATAATGTCTCGACGGATCTTGAGCCGAGAGATTAGCGATTTCCTCTCATCGACTATGCTTTACACGGTCTGCTGCCAGACGATCCTAAAGAAGCGGCATCTATCAGACGAAGGTCTCTCCATTTCTACTACGACCCAACTCTGAAGACACTTTACCGTCGTTCATAAGACGGTGTCCTCCTCCGTTGCCTTTCTAATTCAGAGGCGCAGGAAGTGCTTAAAGAAGCACACGACGGCATATGCGGAGCTCATCAGCCAGGTCTAAAACTTAAAGACAGATTGCATAGGCTTGGATATTATTGGCCAACTGATTAGTCTACAATTATGCATTATTATATCGCATTTTCCCACCGATTTATGAATAAAATGTCGGTCTAAACCGTGTTTTGGTCTCTCTTGTAGGTAAATCAAGAGTTTAAGGGCAAAGGAGTAATAAGAGCTTAATTAATTCCATTTTATGGTAATTAATCCCGCATTACGTGGAGGCCAAGCAAGGGAACATCTAGAAGATACATCGAACCTAGACTCTTGCGCACGTCAGACGAATATTCGGGCGAAAATACCAGAATTGGGATATACCAAGAAACTCCTAGAAGCCAGATGAAGCCACGCACCAAAACCAGGGACTTTTGTCCCTGATTTGGCCGCGGATCCACGGCAAAAGTCGCGGATCTGTGGCCCTATGGTGGGGCCACGCGTCGATTTTCGACACGTGGCCCCGTCTCGTCTTCCAGAGGCTTCCTATGCCTATAAATACCCTTGCATAGGTCCAAAGCGCAAGCAGTTTTCGTTTTTAGGAGTAGTTTCTGATTTTTTCTATGTTTTAGGGTAGTGTAAGTAGGTGTTCTTCATTTTTTGTATTTTGTTATGTTATTTTGTTTTTAGATCTTGTAGTAGGGCTGAGAGATTCATAGAGAGATAGAGAGGGATTGATGTAATAGATGGTGACAATCTATATAAAGGTGCCTCCTTTCTTCTCCAATGTAATCTCCTCCATCTTCTACATGTTGCTTGGCTAACTTTTCTTCTTTTCATGGAATCTAACTACTAACCATTAACCATCTAACCACTTACTTGATAATCCACATGAATCTAATAGCCTCACAAGGCCTTGCTCTCACAAGAGCCATTGATGGCTCATGATGATGGGTTCTAACATCTAACTTGCTAACTTGCTAACCAAGCTAATTCTCTCTTATTTCATGCTTGCTTCTAATGGTTTGATGATCTAATATTTGTATTAGCTTGCTCTTGATGCAAGATATTGACAGTTTAGCAAGTTATCCTTTTCCTGAAATAGAACTTGAAAATGATTATGATCCTGAACCCCAACTGAGTGATTCAATTCTACTTCCTGATTCGATTATGACTCCGGTATCTTCACCTGATTTCGATCTTTCCCCGAGTCAACGTTGGATCCTATGCCTATTCATCATGAAATTGAATCCCCCATCTTTGAGGATCATATTGAACTTGACCAATTATACAATTTTGAAAATCCTATCGACAAATTGGCAAGTTCTCAATTTTTTGATATTAAACTCAATGAGATATGTGACCTAGATTCTCAAATCTGTGGTCCAGTTCAACTTTCTGAATCAATATTGACTCCTGTTTTGTTACCAAACTTGAGTAATATTTTAGAGTCAGTTTTGATTCCTCCACCTATCCTTCCTGAACTGGAATCACCCATATTAGGTCACATCCCATTGTTAGAAAATACATGTGGACTTGAGTTTCGACTTCTTGACTTGGACCCGCTTCTTGAACCAATTTCGACTCCTGAACTTTTACTTGACTTAAGTCACCTTCCTGAGTCGGTATTAATTCCTGTCCTTCCTGAGTCAAAGTCAACCGTTCTATCATTTCATACTCCATTCTGGGACGAGGTGGTTGATAAATTTGACTCCGAAATTAGTTATGGAATATGGAAATTAGATGGGGTTAAATATTTAATAAAGATCCTTTATGGATACATCTTTTTAATGGGTTATATTAGAGAAATTGTTGGTGGGTTCCTCCGAACCCAAAGAAAAGTCGATTGGGCCGCATTTCGTGGACCAATCAGACCACCACCGTAACCACCACCTTAAGGTAACCTTTTCCTTCCCTTTCTTCTTTTTCATGCATCTACGCATTAATTCATACATTGAGGACAATGCATGAGATAGGTGTGGGGGAGGGTCTAACATAACTTAGTTTTTTTTCTTTTTATAAAAAATAAAAAAATAATAACATTTTCTTTACTTTAAAAACTTTTTGAAAATAGAAATAATATTTTGACATATTTTTTGTAAGAAATTAAATTAATTTTAAGGAATAGAAAATCTAAATTAGGATTTCTTATACTTAGTCAAAATAAGATTATTTGTTTGATTCTAGGGTTAGGAAGATAATTTGTCAAAGTAATTTAGTCTTGATCTTTACCTTAATGAAATATGCACACTTCATACACTTACACACTTAGGTTCAAAAACAAAGATTCTTATGCCTTATAAAATATATATATATATATATATATATATATATATATATATATATATATATATATATATATATATATATATATAAAGAAGAAAAAGAAAGAAATAAGCAAATCTAATTATTGATTAGCTAGGTGCTTTGGCCTAAGCAAGCCTTAGTATTTACGCGAAAGATGATTAGATAAGTTTGAAAAAAAAAATTTCCTTTGATTAAGCTGGGTATTTGTGCCTAATAAAGCATAAGTATTCACGCCTAAAGGAGGTCCATATAATAAAATCCTTAGTTTTGTGGCCTTGTTTGCTCGAGTTCTTAAGTCCTTGGGGTGTTTTCTCACCCGGTGCCCTAAGACCGTCTGGTTTGGAGTCATCGATTAAAGGCTCATTACATGGGCAGATTAGAAAGCCTGATAAAACTAAGGAACAATACCACCAAAATTATATATATATAAATAAATAAGGCATAAGAGTTAGAGTTAATGAACCCACAGTCGAAATTTTCACAGTCACAAAGTGCATATGACTTAGGGTAAAGTAATAGACTAGATGAGAAGTACAATTTGACTCCTTACTTTAATTGATAACAAATTTTTGAATAGAGACTAAGTTTAGGAATGAAAAATTCAGCTTTCCTATAACTTATAGATTGCTTAAATCTTACAATTATATTTCAAATATTTTTCTCTTTCAAAATGCTTTTCGAAAATACTAACTCTTTGTTTCCCTTTCTTTATGGATTTTGTGGGTGTAATCCGCTGAAAACCCTCACGAGACAAAAGTCGTCCTCTAGGGGAAACCTAGAGGTTTAACGGCTTGTTGCACATGCTCAGTGCAATCGCGTGACCTGCGAAAGTGGTATAATAATCCTTAGTATAGTTTAGTTGTTTTGCTCGAGGACGAGCAAAAGATAGGTATGGGTGTGTGATTGGTCGCTAATGTTACATATTTAATATCATATGTCCATACTTATTATAGAATAAAAGCCTGCATTGTCCTAATTAATTGTCTAATTTATTTGCAGGCCTAATCTTTAAGGAGTTGAAGAGAAATGAGCCCAAAGCCCACCAAAATTTTGAATTAAATCAGAATTAATTCGCACTCAGTAAATCAGGGCAAAATCAAGAGGTTGAAAACCGGTTGAGAAGAATCCTCTCAGAATCGTTCGGTTAAAGCTAAGAATCCAAGGCCATTTCGTCAGAATCCGGGACTCAACTGAAAAACCAACTCCAGATAAAGTCAGAGGGCGAAACCAGGGCGACCCACCAACAGGGTGTGGCCACCTGGCCACACCCTGGCCGCGGAAACGCGACCCAAGCCGCGTTTCCATGAAAGGTTGGGGAGTTAGGGGGAGCGTTTGCTCCCCCGACCTCCCCGGGATCTGCTTACTGGGTTTATGCCTATAAAAGGCCAGTGTCTGCGCTGAAAAGTGGACGACCATGCAGAGTTAGGATTTAGACTAGTTTTCCATTTCTTAGTTTAGGTTTTTCTTTTCTTTTATGTAACTTGTATGTAAGCTTAGGTTAGATGATGATTCATGTAAGTAAGAGAGAGAGGCATATGTTGAGAGTGACACCGATGTACCCTCCTCCTTTCTTCCATCGTTTCAAGCAATAAAAGGTAATATTTTTATGTTCTTCTTTACTTTCATTTTCTTTTGTTTTTGTCTTCCTCTTCTACTTTACCTCATTTGTTTTTGTTGAGTTTACAAGTGAATTCCAAAGCACAAGTATAACAATGTTATGTGAGTGCCAACGATAGTTCATGAAGACGTTCTCCTCCTCAAGACGTATCACTTCATGCTTGTGCGAGACTTGATAATATAATGCGAATGGGGACTGAGCTCGGGCTTATGATCTATGCGTTGAACGCCTCCTAAACAAAGGTAGAACCTGCAATGGTTTTCAGGTAAGTCATAAATCAAACTAGGTAAGTATTTCTTCACTCTTCTTTCTTTTTTTCTTTATTTCTTTAGTATAGATCACCACCTCTTCCAAATCATTTTCACTCTTTTTTTTCCAGTTCACTTGTATATAGTCATTCTCCGGTTTCTCCCCTTCTCATCTCTCGATTTCTTTTTAACTTTAACCTTTAACTCTTCTTTCATTTTTCATTTCTTCAAACAAAGAAGAATCTTCGTTTTATTTTCATAAAGATTTCAATACAAAAACGTAAACGCTTCTATCGCAAAACCCTCCTTGTGGATCACGACCTGCATAGCCACTTGCTATAGCGGTAAGAATTGAGCACTTGCACATCTTCATTCTAAATATAAAATTCCTTAATTTTTTGTGCAGGTTGTACCTCAATCAAATTTTGGCGCCGTTGCCGGGGAGGGTAACGTTTCTATTGAAATCTGAATTTTTAGTGAAAATTTTTTTAGAACTAAAACGAATTTTCTTCTCTGTTGCAGGTTATAGGGCAAGCAAAGCAGGAAATTAAAGTTGCAGTAATATATAAGTGGCCATGGGCCTCTGCTCTAGAAAGCAGAGACCAAGTGCCCTCTGCTTTGCCGCGGATCCGCGGCCAAAGCCGCGAAAACGCAGCAAAAAGGAGTGGACTACTAACTGTCTTTTTGCAGGGCTGCTTGCTTTGTAAATTGTAGTTTTCTGTAACTTTACTTTTTCTTATATGCCATCACATAAGCCTGCTAATAATCGACAGTAAAACATTTGTTGAAAAGATAAAAAATTGATTAGACGTTTGCATTTTAGGCACGTGTCTTTTCAATTCATTTATTTTTACTGTTGAAGAGTGTTGGAGCAAGGTACGTATGCATTGCATTTAGCATAGGACTCACTTCTTGGTTGATTTATATCGCTTTGAGTGAATCTTATTTATCTTGTACACTTGCACAAATTGATTTTAAGGGCACCACCCATTAACAAGATAAGTTGGGGATTTAATCACCCTTCCTTAGCCCAAAAATCAGATTCCAAGCACTCACTAACCCAAGCCTAACTAAAAATGAGTAGACGTTGGCCCTAGGGACATCTCGTACTCAATTAGGAGATTATCCTAAGGGGGAAAGGTGTTAGAATTTGACTCTTACCAAATCAGTGTCTTGGAAAGGGATTAAGGACTGAAAGCCCGAAGGTTGGTGGTTATTTAATTAAGGAACGTCTTTGACGGAAAACCTCCCACCAACCTTGCCCTGACCTGGCTGATTAGCTTGTGGTCAAAGTCTGCATTAGACCTCCCGTGGACAGTCTAATCAGTTAGGAGTCGTCTAGGTCATAGGTCTACCTTAACTTAGTTAGAATTTTCTCTTTTTATTTGTTTGCTTATTTGTTTTTTTTCTTTCTTTTTTGTATTCTATTGTGTGATATAGCTTATAATAATAATTTTTTCAACTTTAATAATAATCCATATTACACATCGAATTCTTTTTCGGATATTACCAACCCGGCATATCATAACTTTAACCAACCTAGTGTGCCGGATTGGTCTTATCCGAATGAATATAACCCATGCCCCCCATCGTATGACTATAATTTCCAGAATGATTTCAACTCTTCACAGAGTCAGTGGGGATTCACCTCCCCTGAGCATAATTATCAACCAACTTGTCCTCCTTCTCCACCTAGTCCACAATATTTTCAAGATTCATACTCAGTTCCACTCGTCCAAAATAGGAAACCATCAATTTGGAAATGAGTATGCGTGAGTCCAAACACAAATCCCAAAATCTGATGGACTCACAATTTCACTACCACTTCCAAGACAATTCTTCATCTTTTCATTAAAACAATGAACCTATCAACTATGAAAAGATGCTTGAAGCCAGGCTCAAAACACTCGTAATCGTGACATAGATATGATGGTCGAATCTCTACATTCTCACCGTTGAACCAGCTCTGATGTCACTAACCATTCTGTTAGAGCCGAAGAGTCCTGTAGTTTTGGAAATCAAGATTCCCTTTCAGAACAACCATTTGAACTTGCTCAAACTCCAAATTTTGAAAAAGATATTGACAGTTTAGCAAGTTATCCTTTCCTGAAATAGAACTTGAAAATGAATATGATCCTGAACTCCAACTGAGTGATTCAATTCTACTTCCTGATTCGATATGACTCCGGTATCTTCACCTGATTTTGATCTTTTCCCCGAGTCAACGTTGGATCCTATGCCTATTCATCATGAAATTGAATCCCCCATCTTTGAGGATCATATTGAACTTGACCAATTATACATTTTGAAAATCCTATTGACAAATTGGCAAGTTCTCAATTTTTTGATATTGAACTCAATGAGATATGTGACCTAGATTCTCAAATTTGTGGTCCAGTTCAACTTTCTGAATCAATATTGACTCCTGTTTGTTACCAAACTTGAGTAATATTTTAGAGTCAGTTTTGATTCCTCCACCTATCCTTCCTGAACTGGAATCACCCATATTAGGTCACATCCCATTGTTAGAAAATACATGTGGACTTGAGTTTCAACTTCTTGACTTGGACCCGCTTCTTGAACCAATTCGACTCCTGAACCTTTACTTGACTTAAATCACCTTCCTGAGTCGGTATTAATTCCTGTCCTTCCTGAGTCCAAGTCAACCGTTCTATCATTTCATACTCCATTCTGGGATGAGATGGTTGACAAATTTGACTCCGAAATTAGTTATGGAATATGAAAATTAGATGGGGTTAAATATTTAATAAAGATCCTTTATGGATACATCTTTTTAATGGGCTATATTAGAGAAATTGTTGGTGGGTTCCTCCGAACCCAAAGAAAAGTCGATTGGGTCGCATTTCGTGGACCAATCAGACCACCACCGGAACCACCACCTTAAGGTAACCTTTTCCTTCCTTTTCTTCTTTTTCATGCATCTATGCATTAATTCATACATTGAGGACAATGCATGAGATAGGTGTGGGGGAGGGTCTAACATAACTTAGTTTTTTTTCTTTTATAAAAAATAAAAAATAAAAAAATAATAATATTTTCTTTACTTTTAAAAACTTTTTGAAAATAGAAATAATATTTTGACATATTTTTTGTAAGAAATTAAGTTAATTTTAAGGAATAGGAAAATCTAAATTAGGATTTCTTATACTTGGTCAAAATAAGATTATTTGTTTGATTCTAGGGTTAGGAAGATAATTTGTCAAAGTAATTTAGTCTTAATCTTTACCTTAATGAAATATGCACACTTCATACACTTACACACTTAGGGTTCAAAAACAAAGATTCTTATGCCTTATAAAATATATATATATATATATATATATATATATATATATATATATATATATATATATATATAAAAAGAAGAAAAAGAAAGAAATAAGCAAATCTAATTATTGATTAGCTAGGTGCTTTGGCCTAAGCAAGCCTTAGTATTTACGCGAAAGATGATTAGATAAGTTTGAAAAAAAAATTCCTTTGATTAAGCTGGGTATTTGTGCCTAATAAAGCATAAGTATTCACGCCTAAAGGAGGTCCATATAATAAAATCCTTAGTTTTGTGACCTTGTTTGCTCGAGTTCTTAAGTCCTTGAGGTGTTTTCTCACCCAGTGCCCTAAGACCGTCTGGTTTGGGAGTCATCGATTAAAGGCTCGTTACATGGGCAGATTAGAAAGCCTGATAAAACTAAGGAACAATACCACCAAAATTATATATATATATAAATAAATAAGGCATAAGAGTTAGAGTTAATGAACCCTCAGTCGAAATTTTCACAGTCACAAAGTGCATATGACTTAGGGTAAAGTAATAGACTAGATGAGAAGTACAATTGACTCCTTACTTTAATTGATAACAAATTTTTGAATAGAGACTAAGTTTAGGAATGAAAAATTCAGCTTTCCTATAACTTATAGATTGCTTAAATCTTACAATTATATTTCAAATATTTTTCTCTTTCAAAATGCTTTTCGAAAATACTAACTCTTTGTTTCCCTTTCTTTATGGATTTTGTGGGTGTAATCCGCTGAAAACCCTCACGAGACAAAAGTCGTCCTCTAGGGGAAACCTAGAGGTTTAACGGCTTGTTGCACATGCTCAGTGCAATCGCGTGACCTGCGAAGTGGTATAATAATCCTTAGTATAGTTTAGTTGTTTTGCTCGAGGACGAGCAAAAGATAGGTATGGGAGTGTGATTGGTCGCTAATGTTACATATTTAATATCATATGTCCATACTTATTATAGAATAAAAGCCTGCATTGTCCTAATTAATTGTCTAATTTATTTGCAGGCCTAATCTTTAAGGAGTTGAAGAGAAATGAGCCCAAAGCCCACCAAAATTTTGAATTAAATCAGAATTAATTCGCACTCAGTAAATCAGGGCAAAATCAAGAGGTTGAAAACCGGTTGAGAAGAATCCTCTCAGAATCGTTCGGTTAAAGCTAAGAATCCAAGGCCATTTCGTCAGAATCCGGGACTCAAACTGAAAAACCAACTCCAGATAAAGTCAGAGGGCGAAACCAGGGCGACCCACCAACAGGGTGTGGCCACCTGGCCACACCCTGGCCGCGGAAACGCGACCCAAGCCACGTTTCCGCGAAAGGTTGGGGAGTTAGGGGGAGCGTTTGCTCCCCCGACCTCCCCGGGATCCTGCTTACTGGGTTTATGCCTATAAAAGGCCAGTATCTGCGCTGAAAAGTGGACGACCATGCAGAGTTAGGATTTAGACTAGTTTTCCATTTCTTAGTTTAGGTTTTCTTTCTTTTTATGTAACTTGTATGTAAGCTTAGGTTAGATGATGATTCATGTAAGTAAGAGAGAGAGGCATATGTTGAGAGTGACACCGATGTACCCTCCTCCTTTCTTCTATCGTTTCAAGCAATAAAAGGTAATATTTTTATGTTCTTCTTTACTTTCATTTTCTTTTGTTTTCGTCTTCCTCTTCTACTTTACCTCATTTGTTTTTGTTGAGTTTACAAGTGAATTCCAAAGCACAAGTATAACAATGTTATGTGAGTTCCAACGATAGTTCATGAAGACGTTCTCCTCCTCAAGACGTATCACTTCATGCTTGTGCGAGACTTGATAATATAATGCGAACGGGGACTGAGCTCGGGCTTATGATCTATGCGTTGAACGCCTCCTAAACAAAGGTAGAACCTGCAAAGGTTTTCAGGTAAGTCATAAATCAAACTAGGTAAGTATTTCTTCACTCTTCTTTCTTTCTTTTCTTATTTCTTTAGTATAGATCACCACCTCTTCAAATCGTTTTCACTCTTTTTTTTCCAGTTCATTTGTATATAGTCATTCTCTGGTTTTCTCCCTTCTTCATCTATTGCTTTCTTTTTAACTTTAACCTTTAACTCTTCTTTCATTTTCATTTCTTCAAACAAAGAAGAATCTTCATTTTATTTTCATAAAGATTTCAATACAAAAACGTAAACGCTTATATCGCAAAACCCTCCTTGTGGATCACGACCCGCATAGCCACTTGCTATAGCGATAAGAATTGAGCACTTGCACATCTTCATTCTAAATCTAAAATTCCTTATTTTTTGTGCAGGTTGTACCTCAATCAAATTTTGGCGCCGTTGCCGGGGAGGGTAACGTTTCTATTGAAACCTGAATTTTTAGTGAAAATTTTTTTAGAACTAAAACGAATTTTCTTCTCTGTTGCAGGTTATAGGGCAAGCAAAGCAGGAAATTAAAGTTGCAGTAACATATAAGTGGCCTTGGGCCTCTGCTCTAGAAAGCAGAGACCAAGTGCCCTCTGCTTTGCCGCGGATCCGCGGCCAAAGCCGCGAAAACGCGGCAAAAAGGAGTGGACTGCTAACTGTCTTTTTGCAGGGCTGCTTGCTTTGTAAATTGTAGTTTTCTGTAACTTCACTTTTTCTTATATGCCATCACATAAGCCTGCTAATAATCGACAGTAAAACATTTGTTGAAAAGATAAAAAATTGATTAGACGTTTGCATTTTAGGCACGTGTCTTTTCAATTCATTTATTTTACTGTTGAAGAGTGCTGGAGCAAGGTACGTATGCATTGCATTTAGCATAGGACTCACTTCTTGGTTGATTTATATCGCTTTGAGTGAATCTTATTTATCTTGTATACTTGCACAAATTGATTTTAAGGGCACCACCCATTAACAAGATAAGGTGGGGATTTAATCACCCTTCCTTAGCCCAAAAATCAGATTCCAAGTACTCATTAACCCAAGCCTAACTAAAAATGAGTAGACGTTGGCCCTAGGGACATCTCGGACTCAATTAGGATTTTATCCTAAGGGGGAAAGGTGTTGGGATTTGACTCTTGCCAAATCAGTGTCTAGGAAAGGGATTAAGGGCCGAAAGCCCGAAGGTTGGTGGTTATTTAATTAAGGAACGTCTTTGACGGAAAACCTCCCACCAACCATGCCCTGACCTGACTGATTAGCTTGTGGTCAAAGTCTGCATTAGACCTCTCGTGGACAGTCTAATCAGTTAGGAGTCGTCTAGGTCATAGGTCTACCTTAACTTAGTTAGAATTTTCTTTTTTTATTTGTTTGGTTATTTGTTTGTTTTTTCTTTCTTTTTTTGTATTCTATTGTGTGATATGGCTTATAATAATAATTTTTTCAACTTTAATAATAATCCATATTACACATCGAATTCTTTTCGGATATTACCAACCGGCATATCATAACTTTAAACAACCTAGTGTGCCGGATTGGTCTTATCCGAATGAATATAACCCATGCCCCCCATCGTATGACTATAATTTCCAGAATGATTTCAACTCTTCACAGAGTCAGTGGGGATTCACCTCCCCCGAGCATAATTTTCAACCAACTTGTCCTCCTTCACCACCTAGTCCACAATATTTTCAAGATTCATACTCAGTTCCACCCGTCCAAAATAGGAAACCATCAATTTTGGAAATGAGTATGCGTGAGTCCAAACACAAATCCAAAATCTGATGGACTCACAATTTCACTACCACTTCCAAGATAATTCTTCATCTTTTCATCAAAACAATGAACCTATCAACTATGAAAAGATGCTTGAAGCCATGACTCAGGCTCAAAACACTCGTAATCGTGACATAGATATGATGGTCGAATCTCTACATTCTCACCGTTGGACCAGCTCTGATGTCACTAACCATTCTGTTAGAGCCGAAGAGTCCTGTAGTTTTGGAAATCAAGATTCCATTTTAGAACAACCATTTGAACTTGCCCAAACTCCAAATTTGAAAAAGATATTGACAGTTTAGCAAGTTATCCTTTTCCTGAAATAGAACTTGAAAATGAATATGATCCTGAACCCCAACTGAGTGATTCAATTCTACTTCCTGATTCGATTATGACTCCGGTATCTTCACCTGATTTCGATCTTTTCCCCGAGTCAACATTGGATCCTATGCCTATTCATTATGAAATTGAATCCCCATCTTTGAGGATCATATTGAACTTGACCAATTATACAATTTTGAAAATCCTATTAACAAATTGGCAAGTTCTCAATTTTTTGATATTGAACTCAATGAGATATGTGACCTAGATTCTCAAATCTGTGGTCCAGTTCAACTTTCTGAATCAATATTGACTCCTTTTTTGTTACCAAACTTGAGTAATATTTTAGAGTCAGTTTTGATTCCTCCACCTATCCTTCCTGAACTGGAATCACCCATATTAGGTCACATCCCATTGTTAGAAAATACATGTGGACTTGAGTTTCAACTTCTTAACTTGGACCCGCTTCTTGAACCAATTTCGACTCCTGAACCTTTACTTGACTTAAGTCACCTTCCTGAGTCGGTATTAGTTCCTGTCCTTCCTGAGTCCAAGTCAACAGTTCTATCATTTCATACTCCATTATGGAACGAGGTGGTTGACAAATTTGACTCCAAAATTAGTTATGGAATATGGAAATTAGATGGGGTTAAATATTTAATAAAGATCCTTCATGGATACATCTTTTTAATGGGTTATATTAGAGAAATTGTTGGTGGGTTCCTCCGAAGCTAAAGAAAAGTCGATTGGGCCGCATTTCGTGGACCAACCAGACCACCACCGGAACCACCACCTTAAGGTAACCTTTTCCTTCCCTTTCTTCTTTTTCATGCATCTATACATTGATTCATACATTGAGGACAATGCATGAGATAGGTGAGGGGGAGGGTCTAACATAACTTAGTTTTTTTTCTTTTTATAAAAAATAAAAAATAAAAAAAATAATAACATTTTCTTTACTTTTAAAAACTTTTTGAAAATAGAAATAATATTTTGACATATTTTTTGTAAGAAATTAAGTTAATTTTAAGGAATAGAAAAATCTAAATTAGGATTTCTTATACTTGGTCAAAATAAGATTATTTGTTTGATTCTAGGGTTAGGAAGATAATTTGTCAAAGTAATTTAGTCTTGATCTTTACCTTAATGAAATATGCACACTTCATACACTTACACACTTAGGGTTCAAAAAAAGATTCTTATGCCTTATAAAAAATATATATATATAAAAAAGAAGAAAAGAAAGAAATAAGCAAATCTAATTATTGATTAGCTAGGTGCTTTGGCCTAAGCAAGCCTTAGTATTTACGCGAAAGATGATTAGATAAGTTTGAAAAAAAAAATTTCCTTTGATTAAGCTGGGTATTTGTGCCTAATAAAGCATAAGTATTCACGCCTAAAGGAGGTCCATATAATAAAATCCTTAGTTTTGTGGCCTTGTTTGCTCGAGTTCTTAAGTCCTTGGGTGTTTTCTCACCCAGTGCCCTAAGACCGTCTGGTTTGGGAGTCATCGATTAAAGGCTCGTTACATGGGCAAATTAGAAAGCCTGATAAAACTAAGGAACAATACCACCAAAATTATATATATATAAATAAATAAGGCATAAGAGTTAGAGTTAATGAACCCTCAGTCAAAATTTTCACAGTCACAAAGTGCATATGACTTAGGGTAAAGTAATAGACTAGATGAGAAGTACAATTTGACTCCTTACTTTAATTGATAACAAATTTTTGAATAGAGACTAAGTTTAGGAATGAAAAATTCAGCTTTCCTATAACTTATAGATTGCTTAAATCTTACAATTATATTTCAAATATTTTTCTCTTTCAAAATGCTTTTCGAAAATACTAACTCTTTGTTTCCCTTTCTTTATGGATTTTGTGGGTGTAATCGCTGAAAACCCTCACGAGACAAAAGTCGTCCTCTAGGGGAAACCTAGAGGTTTAACGGCTTGTTGCACATGCTCAGTGCAATCGCGTGACCTGCGAAAGTGGTCTAATAATCCTTAGTATAGTTTAGTTGTTTTGCTCGAGGACGGGAAAAAGATAGGTATGGGGGTGTGATTGGTCGCTAATGTTGCATATTTAATATCATATGTCCATACTTATTATAGAATAAAAGCCTGCATTGTCCTAATTAATTGTCTAATTTATTTGCAGGCCCAATCTTTAAGGAGTTGAAGAGAAATGAGCCCAAAGCCTACCAAAATTTTGAATTAAATCAGAATTAATTCGTACTCAGTAAATCAGGACAAAATCAAGAGGTTGAAAACCGGTTGAGATGAATCCTCTCAGAATCGATCGGTTAAAGCTAAGAATCCAAGGCCATTTCGTCAGAATCGGGACTCAAACTGAAAAACTAACTCCAGATAAAGTCAGAGGGCGAAACCAGGGCGACCCACCAATAGGGTGTGAACACCTGGCCACACCCTGGCCGCGAAAACGCGGCCCAAGCCGCGTTTCCGCGGCAAGGTTGGGGAGTTAGGGGGAGCGTTTGCTCCCCCGACCTCCCCGGGATCCTGCTTACTGGGTTATGCCTATAAAAGGCCAGTATCTGCGCTGAAAAGTGGACGACCATACAGAGTTAGGATTTAGACTAGTTTTCCATTTCTTAGTTTAGGTTTTTCTTTTCTTTTTATGTAACTTGTATGTAAGCTTAGGTTAGATGATGATTCATGTAAGTAAGTGAGAGAGGCATATGTTGAGAGTGACACCGATGTACCCTCCTCCTTTCTTCCATCGTTTCAAGCAATAAAAGGTAATATTTTTATGTTCTTCTTTACTTTCATTTTCTTTTGTTTTCGTCTTCCTCTTCTACTTTACCTCGTTTGTTTTTGTTGAGTTTACAAGTGAATTTCAAAGCACAAGTATAACGATGTTATGTGAGTGCCAACGATAGTTCATGAAGACATTCTCCTCCTCAAGACGTATCACTTCATGCTTGTGCGAGACTTGATGATATAATACGAACGGGGACTGAGCTCGGGCTTATGATCTATGCGTTGAACGCCTCCTAAACAAAGGTAGAACCTGCAAAGGTTTTCAGGTAAGTCATAAATCAAACTAGGTAAGTATTTCTTCACTCTTCTTTCTTCTTTTCTTTTATTTCTTTAGTATAGATCACCACCTCTTCCAAATCGTTTTCACTCTTTTTTTTCCAGTTCATTTGTATATAGTCATTCTCCGGTTTTCTCCCCTTCTTCATCTATCGCTTTCTTTTTAACTTTAACCTTTAACTCTTCTTTCATTTTTCATTTCTTCAAACAGAGAAGAATCTTCGTTTTATTTTCATAAAGATTTCAATACAAAAAACGTAAACGCTTCTATCGCAAAACCCTCCTTGTGGATCATGACCCGCCATAGCCACTTGCTATAGTGGTAAGTATTGAGCACTTGCACATCTCATTCTAAATCTAAAATTCCTTATTTTTTGTGCAGGTTGTACCTCAATCATTTTTCAA